>CAKNXH010049899.1:1287-12637 GCA_932178445.1 Andricus quercusramuli
GGAACTTTTAAATATATTTTATAATGATTTCCATATTTCCTAAACTTTTTGTAAAATCCTGCAAAACAAATTGCCTCAAAAACTTCCAGATTTTTTTTTCAATTTTGTAAAGCTTTTGAAATGTTTTGAAATATTCTTACACTTACTTTTAGGGAATAAAAAATCATTAAAAATATTCCCAGAAATATTAAAACAAACTTTGTTTGGAAATCTTGCAACATTCTTGAGAAGCTCCTAATTTTTTTACGAAACATTTAAAAACCTCCAACTTATTCGCATTTTTTCTAAATTATTAATCGTTGTTCAACTGTTATTTACGAATCAAAATTCAACACTTTCACCTTTAAATTACAAGCTTAAAAATTAGAAAAATTATAATTGTAACTTTCAAAGTTTAAATTTACCATTCTGAAATTGTGACAATTCAGTTTCGAATGTTTTAATATTGAAAATTGTTCTGTTTTTTTTTTAATTTGAAAATTCCAAATTGAATGAGTTAAAAATGGAATACTTTATACTGAAACAATACTTGAATAAGATTTTGAAATTGAATGAAGGCGTTTATTTTTGGATGATTCAAACCAATGTATTTAGATTATTACATTTTCACAAAAAGGAAAAAGAAATAATCCAAAATTTTTTATATATTTCTAAAATTGTTATATTTAGTTCTTTCAAGAAATTGAGGTAAAATTATTTAGACTCAATTAAAAGAAATTAGAAAATATTCATAAACAAAACCCTGCAGATTGGAAAGAATCCTTTGTTTAGTGTCTCTATTCAAAAAAGTTTTATTTATGAATCTATTAATTTTAAGTGATTTTCAAATTTAACATTGTTTATGAAGACTCAGTCGGATTTTTACATTTGTGTAACTACTAAGGCTCGCGAATTAAATTAGTCCACATTTTAACCTGAAGATATGTAAATTTTGTGTAAAATTTTGAACAGATCCAGAATCGTCTTGAAAAATCAATTACTGTTCAATTTTCAATACTGGAACTACAGTCCAGTTTTTGAAGTTCGCGAGTCTAGCTCAATTTAGCACGGCTTTCATTTTTTTTAATATTAATTTTTCGGTTCAAACTTCCAGGAAAACGATTTCATTCCTCAAAAGGTTTTCTACAAATCTCGTTGGTAATTTTTTATTTTAAGAAATATATGTAAAAAATATACTATTTTTACAACCAATATTTTTCTTTAATAAAATTGTTGTAATAAAAGCGTTTCGAAGAGTTTTTTTTTTAATCTTTCGAGAAATAAAATGAATATTTATAGGTCTATACTAAGGTTAATTTTCTTTACAAAATTTGGCTTGAATCTAATTTTTCCAGTTGTTTTTACTATAGTACAATTAAGGTTTGTATCTTCAGGCAAGAAATCCGTTCTATAGTGTGACAAATATTCTTTAAAAATTAATAATTTGTACTGAAAATCACCTTGAGCGAACATTAAATATATATATTCTAATTTTGTCAAAAATCCCTTTTTATTTTCTCACAACAAAAATAGTTTGTGGGGGAGCCAAATTATTAGAAAATAAATCAAACTTGAAAAAGCACCTTTTTTAAGAGCTTTTGAAACAAACATTTGTTCAGTTCTTTCGAGCACTCCTAATTTTCAATAGTCCTACTATCTACGGTTTTAGTCGTTCTAAAATAATGATTCAAGTATTACAAGACGTTCATTTCTAATCCCGGAACTTTAAAAAATTTTAATTTGTAACTAAATCAATTGAAATGTTTCAATCTAAAATTATCGAAAACTTTCAATTCAAAAATTCTTGTATATTTAAATAGCTTTAAATTTCTAATCATTCAATATACTGAATACTATAAATTTAAAATGTCACAACTATCAAGGCTTTAAATATTTTTGAAATTGCGATTAGCCTTTTGAAGAACATCATAGCATAAAAAACACCTTTCTTTTTGATATTCCAAGTGCATACATTTTTTATTTTTTGAGCTTATACGAATCAAAAATATTTAGCAATTTTTTCAGTGAAAATCTGATTTTTGTAGCTATTTTGTAGAGTAAATAGAACTCCTTTTCATTAAGAAATTACATCCAAAATAAAAAAAAGTCCGATTATATAATTTTGCTTCTTTTTACTTCTTTCTACTCTAAAACAGTTATTAGGTGGAAGAATGTTATTTCCTATATACAAAAAAGTGTTAAAGAAAAGTTTTCAAAAATGTTTTCAAAAGCTTAAAAAACGGTCAGAGGTTTAAATGGTTCAAAATATATAATATAAACCATATAAATTTGAAATTAGTCTACTTTTTCATTTTTAACCTGCGATTATTCAATTTTAAAGGTTATAAATTACAATTGTGAAAAATAAGTAAAATACTTCGATTAATATATATTTTTAACAAAAAACACTTGTATAAATACTTCAATCTAAATGCAGTAGTTGGAAACATTGAATTTAAAATGCGTTAAATTCAAGATATATTTCGAAAAGAAAACTGAAAGCAAAGGATCGGCTTTCAAAAGAAGCGACTAAAGCAAGAAAGTTTTTCACCTTTCAACTTTCAAATTTAAACTTGTGACTTTTGCGCGTTGTAGCAATTTTGAATCTCAGAATTTGTTATTTTTGACCTAACCTGTAGCTTATAACGAAAAGTGTGAACTGTAAGAAAAAGTGGACAAGATCCAGGAGTCTAAATTATAATTACAACAATTTTTCTGTACTTCTAGGGAGATGACTGAAATATCTAGGAAAATAAAACTGCCGACTCTGTAATACTCCCTAATAATAAAATTCCAAGAATAATAAAATTCCCGAGCAGCTTAATATATTACCGGATTTTAAAATTTCCAGATAATAAAATTCCCGATACCAAATTGCCGGATTATGAAATATCCGAACTAGAATATTCCATAATTATAAAATTCCAGAATTTAAATAATTAAAAAATTGTTTCTTAATAAATATTGTTTATTTATTAAAAATACGATAATAAAATATTTTCATCAAAGAAGATTTTGTTTATTATTTCATGTTTTTTTAAATTAATGTATGAATTTGAAACAAAAATAATTCTGCAAAAATTGTATAAACAAATTAATGCAAAAACACGTGCGACTTAAACGGAACAAAAATTTCTCCCTAAATTTCTTTGAACCTAATAAAATGTTGCAAAGAAAAATTGCAGGATACAAATCAGCACTGATTTATTTTGAAGTTTCTTTTTAATTTTTCTATGATCAACAATTTTTGGAGAACATTTTTTGTAATTAAAAAAAATATATATACTATGTACATTTTCAATCAAAAATTTTTTAGCTAGAAATATATTTTTTTCAATGATTGTTCCTTTAAATGTAAACAATAATTCTTAAGCACTTTGAATATTAACAGTTTTTTTTTGCACAAATATTTGATTATTTCAATAAAAAAAAATACTGATTAAAGACAATTTTTTTCAGCACTGGTTTATTTCGAACTTTCTTCATAGTTTTTTTTTTTAAATTAAAAATTTGATTTTCGAGAAGAGGTTTTTAAAAAATTCTTTCAAACACTATGTAAAAAAATCTGTCTCGAACTTCAAATCTACAAAAATTCTTCATATATTCTTAAATGCACTCAAATTTCGGTTCAGTGTAGTAATAGAACTTAAACTTCGAAGTACAAAAAAATGATAATTTAAAAAATCATATACATATATCACTCATAGAAAAACATGAACGTATAAGAAATTTTAATACAAATATAAACATGATTATCTTTTTGAGATACTCTCACAATTCAGTTTATTTATTACCATCATATCAGTGCTTCTTTTATTGTTGATTTTCAATTATTTTTTCCAAATAATGATGCATTTTCGGTGTACCTAGACATTGCGCTATTTATTATTATATTAAGAAGTGGGGTGTTTATGAAGAGAAAGAGCAAAGAAAGAGATACATGTCAATGTCAAACTGTTCTAACCTTAAAAAAGCTTTCAACTGCTTTACCGTCATATTTTACTATGAACGAGAAAACAAGCGCCCGACTTCATTAGTACGGTGAGGGCAGCACCTCGATATGGCAGAAAATGTGATGTCCTATATATATGGTTCCCCCACTCTAACACCCCGTACCGCATCTACGTTTATAATATCTTTGATGCGGAGCACTTGGCTCCCAAGCTTTGCCTCCCCCCTCTCCATCGACGCACAGCTCTTCCATGGTTCATTCCAATCGTTCCGATTCCAGGATACTTAGGTCGTTCAAAATACATTCATGGCAATATAAAACAGCCCGAAAGACGTAAGAAATGTTGAGGAATCAATTATATAATCAAGAATATTTCCTCTTCTAAAAATTCCTGAATTAATAGTGATTATTCTACAGGCCTCTGAATTTGTATTATTTTGTTCAAAATTAAATTATTTTCTTGAAAATTCAACAATTTTGTTAAAAAGTCATACTTCTTGGTTGGAAATTCAACTGTTTTTTTTTGAAAATTCTTCTTTTTGACTTGAAAATTCAACAATTTAATAGAAAATTTAATTTTTTTGTTGAAAATTCGTTTTTGTTAGATAAATCCAGCTGTTTTTAATTTCTAATTACAATCTTTTATTGTTTATTGAAATATCATCTATTATATTTATTGCTGAAAATTCATCTTTTTAGTTTGAAAATTAAGGTCCTTGGTTGAAATTGGAATTATCGTTCTTAAAAGCTCAGCTTTTTGGTTGATTCATAATTTTAGTTCAAAATTCGTTTGCTTTTTTTGTTAAAAATTATTTTTTTTTTTACTTGAAAATGTAAATATTTCGTTGAAAATTCAAATCAGTAGTTGAAAAGTCTACTGTTTCGTGGAAAATTCGTATTTTGGGTTATAAACTTCAACCATTCAGCAGAAAATTTATATTTGGTTAAAATTTTTTATATTTCCTGAAAATTCGTCTTTTTTTGGTACAAAATCAATTTTTTCGTTTCAAATGCAACTGTTTATTTTACAATATCAAAAGCAAGCTATTTGAAAATCCGTAATGACAAATTTTCGAATATTGAGAGTTCTAAAAATTTTTGAACCGAAGTCTCTTAAAATGCTTTAAATTTTTTAAATATAACTTAAAACCATATATAATAACATTTTACTCCTCAGAAATTAAAAATAAGTACAATTAAAAATTTTTAATTTTAATCCATATTATTCAAATTTGCGTCGAATATTTTTACAATATTATAACATTTTTCTAATAACAAAAGTGTCAAGACAATTGGTAAAAATGAGTCTTGATTTAAAAAATATATTTGTCAAAGGCAATGCATATTAGTTTCTAATTTTATTTGAAAAATCGTAACAAATTTATTTTTTACACGAAAAAGCGGATGTTTATGAAGCTTAAAAATAAATAAATAACTGCAGCTTAAATTAGTATTTTATTTCTATTTTATTAATAATATAAATTATTGTTACAATAAGATAATATCTTTCTAATAACAAAAGTGTCGAGCCATTCGTTAAAGGGGAATCTTGATACGAATAATTTAAACATCCCTCATGACTTTTTAAACAATTTTTAATTGTTTAAATAAATTTTACTTCTTTAAACAATTTCTTTCTGAAAAATGTAAAGAATAATCGTATTTTCTAAATAAAATGTAATAGTTGGTAATTGTTTTGAGTAATAAATTTCGTTAAAAACATTATGTGATTATTCGAACAATTAATTGTTGTTTATTTTCAAAACTTCTGAGAAAATTTTTAAATCAATAGAAATTTGTTTAAACATTGCAAGAAAGTCATAAGTGTTATTAAAATTGGCCATTAGTAACTATTTGTATTTAAAAAAGCTTGCCCTCTGGAGTAAAAACAAATGTTTCAATGCATTTTTGGACCATCCGAGACTGTACATTAGGATTACGTATTATTATCATAAGTGTGGTCGAAATCACTATGAACATAAGTTGATGATTTGTTTTCATCAAGTAAAGTACCTATAATTGATGATTTTTGCAGGTCAAACGTCGCCACTTTGGCGCCCACAGCGTAAAACCCCGACCTCGCATAGACGATTTATATGGGGCATGTAGCAGTTAGTGTTCTTCTATTGTCATCTGTTTTAAATTTTCATGGGAATAACTTTTAATTACACTGCTACATATTTTTAATAAGCTATAAGTTTCGCAGACATTTGCCAATTCTAGAATTATACAAATTTCTCTTCAATAAATGTATGCCTCGAAGCTATCGATTTTCTATCAGAAGAAAAAAGATATATTTAATCTGCATGGTTTTTATTGTTTAATAATTATTATTTGGAAGACTCGAAGTTTTTACCTAAAAAATAGTTATTTATTTTCTAATTCATAATCAAATTTTAAAAAAATATTATTTTCTCTTTAGCAGTTCAAATTCCAAAATGAAAAGGAATTCAAAATTAAAATGATAAACATTATCTTCTCTAATACGCAATATTGGACTTCGTATAATTGATTTCTTAAACATTTTTTATGTTTTTCGGGCTTTTTTTTAAACAGCTGGATTTATCCAACAAAAACGAATTTTCAAGAAAATAATTAAATTTTCTATTAAATTGTTAAATTTTAGAACTGAAAATATGAATTTTCTTCAGAACATTAAGGGCCCTGGAAATCGAATGTAAATCGTAGATAATGGATTCAGACCAAAAGGCGCAGCCATTTTGTCTGATTTTTTGTGTAAATGATCTAAAGGGTATATAGACTGTCGGTGCAGCTCGCTTTTTTCGGAAAAAATCTATTTTTCATGTAACAATGAAAATAAGAAAAATTACTTTTTTGTGGTACAGTGTTCTACTATTAAGCAAAACATGTAGCAGGTAAAGCAGTTAGCGTGCTAAGAATTCTTTTGCGCGACCCTAGCGGAGGAGGGAGAAACTACTATACATTCAGGGACGAACACATCGTATACGAAAACTAGGGGCCCCTACCCAAAGCAGTGGGTAAATTCCCAAAAGGTTTGTTGGGTGGCAAACTTACGGTGAAAGAAGTACCTTTTGTACATTAAATGACAATATACAAGCTTTCTGTATAAACGGCACATTATACAAACGTGTAAGATATCGATAATATTTGTCGCCCAATTTCCTCCGGAAATACCAGATTGATTCGCATTTGACACAAACTGTGCATTTTTGCACAACTCAGGGGCTGTCGCTGCAATAACCGGTTATAGAAGTGTGAAGCACGTGCAGTTGTCGAAATAAAAAGCTAATTCTGCTACTTTTTTCTACAAAATGGCCTCCTTTCAGCTAATTTGACTGTACTCTATGTACGCAGTTGTACGTGATTTTCGTGTTCTTTTTAAATGTTTCTAAAAATGTTATGAAATCGGTGCGATATTTGTGAAATTTATTTGAAATGATCATCCGTTTGAAATCATTTGCATATGTGAAATCGTTTGATATCTTTGCAATGTTTTGAAATCTCTGCAATGTGGTGGACTGTATCCTTTTTGACATGTTAGGAATTTTTTAATTGTTTTACAATCATTACGAAATGTTTATGAAATTGTAGAAATATTTTTTACATCTTCCGGAGATCTATTGTACTCATTGTAAATTGCTGAAATTATCATGAAGTTCCTAACTAAAAAATTTGACATCGAAGAAAAACGAATTTTTCTGTCGACAAATGTCTGATTAATACATTTCTTTATTACCTTTGATTTAAAAAAATCATACAATGTATCAACTAATTATGAATGTTGTTGAAATTGTCATGTAATTCCTAAATGAAAGGACTGCCATTGAAAAAAAAAATATTTTTTCTGCCGTCAAATGCCCTTATAATACATTAGGAACTTTCTGATAATTTCAGCAAAATTCCTACTTTTTCGATTAATCGTATGATTTTTTAAACGGATTTATTATAAGGGCATTTGTCGCAGAAAAATTAGTTTTTTTCAATGGCAGTCCTTTCATTTAGGAATTACATGACAATTTCAACAACATTCATAATAAGTTGATACATTGTATGATTTTTTCAAACAAAGGTAATAAACGAATGTATTAATCAGTTTTTTTTTCAATGTCAAATTGAATTCAATGTTGAAATAAGTACAGCATACATTTTCTGCAAAGATTACTGGATTTTCGGCAGAGTTTACAAAATTTTCAGTTATCTGATGAATTAACGTGTAGTTTCTGTAATATTTACTGAACTTTTCTGTCAAATTGACAAAAAAAACCGAAAAGTTTCGGTTTCTGGAAACCGAATATTTTTTTGCATTAAACAGTTTTTATTCTAATCCAGCATCCCCATATATCATGAGAAAAACTTTATTTTTGTGAAAAATCTACATTTGAATCACTATTCCACGTTTTTCTCATCTTAAAATAGTGATTTCGATGTTAATTTTGATATATTATTACGGTGTTTGAACTATTCTTTATTTCTATATCAGTAATGGCAATGAACGTTGCGTTTTACATGAAGTAAGATGATAATAAAATGAAATTAAGAATTCCAAAAATTCGACGAGAAAACATTTTTTCAAGTATTAATTTTCTATTATACAAAATATGTACATTTTAAAAATTGTAATTTTAATAATTGTGTTACGTCCTGAAGGGAACAAACTTACCTGTTAAAAATAATTAATTAAAAGGTTTTCTCGTTTTTGAACGAAATCTAGGATTTCGAAACAGGGATGAGAATAACTTCCGAAGGTTGAGATAAATACACAATAATCTACTAATTAATTGAAATACATTTTAGATATAATATTTGAGTTTATTAAATATAAGAAATTACAAAATGAAAGAGAGATAGCTGAAGTTAATTGTTTAAGAAAAAATAGAAAAAGGATTTGTTTTTAATGAGTTGATTTTTGATTTAACTTGTTGTACTTTGTTTTCATTAAAATGTCAATTAGCACTGGTAACTCTCGGGCAGCGAAACTCCTCATCCAGATCTCCACCTTGAAATAAAGGAAGATCTTAATGACGAGTTTTAAAAGAGAAATTTAAATATTGTGAGTTATTAACTCATTGATAAAAACTTACCTAATATAAATAATCCAATTTGTGCTCTTTCAAACTTGGCGAGTAACTTTGGGGATTCACTGAATATTGGAAGATTCTTCGATAAACCGGTTGTGTGAATGGTTGGATTTCCTTTCAAGTTGAATGGGAAAATTACTGGTACTGGTGGTGGCGTTTATTACCGTCCTACGGTAACGTTGATCTTCCTTCAGGTGGCTCTCCGTTCCGATGTTTGACAATGAGTATCTCGTCAAAGGAGTATATTGGGGAGCAGGTGGTCTCAGGTCCCCAGCAGGTAGTTAGGGTAATATAACTTGACAATAGGATTGTCAAGGGATCTTGGGGTTTAGTTTCACTGGCTTTAAAGGGATTTTGAAATTTACAATCGACTTCAGTTCGATTGAAATTTCCGAAGCACTACACTGACTTTACTTTTATTTTTCACGAGCTTTAATTTCGACTACTTGGAAAGAGGTTTCCAAATACCCGGAGTCTGTCTGTATTTATTTGGAGAATGTGCTCTGGGGCAGAACTTCCATCCGATTTCGAATTTGAGATAAATTTAGAGTTTTTAGCAGAGCTTCCGCTTGATTTGAAATTTGAAGATACACTGACTTTTTAGCAGAGCTTCCGCCCGATTTGAAATTTGTAGATAGACTAATGTTCTGATTCTGATCCTGGGTTTATATACACCAGATTCCATTGTGGTAACAACCAAAAACTTGACAACCAAAAACTTGACGGCGAGGGGACGTAACAATTGAAATCAATTGATATCCAGATGTCCATATCTGAAGGCGTAGTGCACGGGGGTGACATTTCTAGAGTCCAAGGAATTGGTCATTGTGCCACCCTCTTTAATGTTTCTTGGCTGACTTTTATGAGTTGCGTTCGGGGATTTGTAGACAAGAAGTTATTCTATCAAGTCACTATATCCACGTGTCTATAGTTGAAGGCGTAGTACACGGGGTGTCGTTTCTTGAGTCCAAGGAGCTGGTCACTGTGCCACCCTCTTTAATGTTTTCGTGGCTGACTTTTATGAGGAGAGTTCGGAAATTTGTAGGTGAAAAGTCATTCTATTTAACGGTGTATAGAAAGTGAAGATTTCTAAACTGCGTGGTATTACTGCAGAGTTCAGACTATTGATTTTATCATGATGGATAAAAAATGTATATGACCGAGTTTGTGCATTTTTATAAGTACATAATCCTTTTGTATCATAATTAATAATATAAATTATAAGTATAAATGTAGCGATTATTGAATATATAAGTATAAATAATATAGTTATATTACGTCACAGGACGTGACAATTGTATAATAATACATATCAATTACTAATAATATATTTACTGTGTGAGTTAATACTTGTAAGCAAAATATTTTTCTCAAGCCTGTTGCAAAATATTAGATATTATCTACAATTTGAAAAATGTCAAGTAGACATTTATTATCATTTCTTAGCTGGCCCCGTTTTTATCAGAGAAAACGCTTGGCAGAGAGTTTTTCAGAAAAATCTAAGCTGTTCCGTAGCTCACTTCACTAACGCGTGCGCTATATTTAGGTTCTAGGACCGGTTTGAGGTACGTTAGGTAGGGTTCGATTCCCCAGCGAGGGCGATTTTTGAAAGCGTTTGAGCGTGCGATCTATGAGTAAGTCTCTGTGGTTGTATTGTGTATGAATAATCGTAAATGAAGTGCAGTAAGCATATATAAAATAATTTTTTCCTTTTCAAATCGAGGGACATTTCACATGATTTTTGTTATCGAAAGTTTCGAGCTAAACTATTTATAAATCGTATATAGAATACGTGTAGTGCATGTATACATATAAATCTATGCGTTACAATGCGAACCCTGGCGGACCGGCCGAACGCAAACATTACGCTACAGCGTAACGGTAAAGTAATGGTAAAGTAATGCTAAAGTAATATGGCATTATAATTAATAAAGGAAACAAAATTAATATGTAAATTGTTGCAATTATAATAAAACGTTGAAATTTACATCAAATGGTCATGCCGTAATTGCAACAAGTTGCTTTCTCAGCGTTAAAAAATAAAAAAACAAAGTGGCTGTAATGCAAGTCGGGTCCCTGCAGACTGGCAACCCACTTAAAGCCACGTTAGCGGGTTGCCAATATGCAGGGGCCCGACTGCAATGACGGTCACTATGTTTTTTTATTTTTTAATGCTGCAAAAGCAAATTGTTGCAATTGCGGCATGACCGTTGAACGTAAATTTCAACGTTTTATTATAATTGCAACAGTTTACATATTAATTTTGTTTCCTTTATTAATTATAATGCCATATTACTTTACCATTACTTTAGCATTACTTTACCGTTACGCTGTAGCGTAATGTTTGCGTTCGGCCGGT
>CAKNXH010049900.1:0-10631 GCA_932178445.1 Andricus quercusramuli
TCCATCGAGGCATGAGCATCATCCTCTTCAGAGCCAGTCAGCATTGTCAATGTATGACCCAAAGCTGACAATTGTTTACCTACACTCACATCCAAATGAATGTCGACACCCTCCATTTGCCATTGTACGTTCAACAGCCACTTTGCATTATCTGAAAGTATATTTTTATTATGATTTCTACTTTTTCTAATTTCTTCTTTCTAATCACATCACATAGCGAATCACATCGTAGTCAAGGGGTCGGTTTAATTATGAATGAAAAAGCAAGACAGCATCTCATAGAGCATAATTTTGTATCACCCAGATTGCTGTGGGCTAGAATGAAGGTAGGAATCAGAAGATTATTTATCATAGCGTGCTACGCACCAGTTGATAGCGATTCGAGGGAAGTTAAGGACGCCTTCTGGGACACTTTAAATGATACAATAAGTACTTGCGATCAAGGTGAAAGAATAATTCTGCTAGGAGATATGAACGGATGGGTCGGCGTCCAACGTCAGGATACAGATACAGGAGGGGTGCTAGGTAAGTTTGGGGATCCAACAAGAAAAAATTATAACGGGGAAAAATTAGTTAGTTTATGCTTAGAGAAGGACCTATTTATTACAAATACCTGGTTTCGACATAAAATGATCCATACTTACACCTGGTGTAGAGGAAATAACCGCAGTATAATTGACTTCGTTATTGCAGATGAAAGACTAAGAGAACTAGTTACAGATACAAGAGTCATGAGGGGGGCCGAATGCAATACTGATCATTACCTTTTAGTCTCCAGGATGAACTTAGGGCGGGGGTGGAGAAGAAAGAGAACCAAACAAACGAAACAAACGCGAATCAAGGTCGAAAATTTACAGAAACCGGAATTACGAATAGATTTTCAGAATAAGATAAACGAACGCATAGATAAGGCAATTTGAGAGCCGCTTGAAAGGAATAAAGATATAGAAGCTGCGTGGGCTTTATTGCGGGATACCATTGTTGAAACTGCGATTGAAGTGTGTGGTATGGCGAGGGTAGGAAAAAAGTCTGGCGATGCGTGGTGGAACGATGAAATTGCGGCAGCCCAACAAGAAAAGAAAGAAGCGTACAAAAGAACGTTGAACATGACAGGTCTTAGCGATGAGGAGAGAAATAGACTCAAAAATGATTACAGACACAAAAAGAGGAAAATTAAACGTCTAGTCAAAGAGAGTAAAGAGAAAACCAGAACAGAAGAAGAGAACAAAATAAAAAACTGCTTTGAAGGAATTATGAAACTATTATTTAAAGAGATGAAGGGAAGTAAAAGTACAGAGTTTTTTAGCATGAGAAACAGCAAAGGTGAAATGCTATATGATATAAACGGGATAGTAGACGCTTTAAAAGACTCTTTTAAAGAACTATTAGGAGGTGAAGATATAGGGCAACAAAACTACGACATTGAACATAATGCATTAGAAAACCCAATTGAAAAAGTCAGTGTCACTGAGGTCAGAGATATAATTAAGAACTTGAAAAACGATAAGGCTGCTGGTTTAGACAGTATTAGCGCTGAAATGCTTAAATACGGTGGCGTGTACATACCTCACAGGTTGTGCGAATTGATAAATTTATGTCTCGAGACAGGAGAAGTCCCAGACGATTGGAGAAAGGCGATTATTGTACCAATATATAAAAAGGGAGATAAAAGCAACTGCAGTAATTACAGAGGTATCAGCCTACTAAGTACCGTAAGTAAAATATACTCAAAAATACTTATTCGTAGGGTAATGGAAATTACAGAAGAGAAGATATGGGAAGTCCAAAGTGGATTTATGCCAGGAAGATCATGTACAGATCAGATATTTAGCCTAAGACAGATCACAGAAAAAAGCTTGAGAATAGGAAAGAAAGTTTTCTGTGCATTTATTGACCTAGAAAAAGCTTTCGACACGGTAAATAGAAGTAAACTTTGGGAAGTCCTTAAAGAGTATGGAGTGAATGGAGGGCTCCTACAAGCAATAAAAACAATATATAAGGGTAGTAAAGCAAGTGTAAGGGTAAATGGGAAACTGAGTGACTGGTTCGATATTATACAAGGCGTGAAACAAGGATGCGTTATGTCTTCGTGGTTATTCATCATATTCATGGATAAGTGTCTAAGAACTGCCCTCTTCGACGAAAAAGGTATAGATCTCGAAACCGTCAAAGTACGTGGGTTGGCTTTCGCAGGTGACAAGATTGTTATGGCAGAATCAGTCGAAGACTTGCAAAGAATGTTGAATAAACTTAACACAAGCATGAAGAACATGGACCTCAAAATTAACGTGAATAAAACGAGAGTCATGGTTTTTGAGGGAAAAAGTGAGAAAACAACATGCAACATTGTCCTAAATGATGTGAGATTAGAACAAGTTGACAAGTACGTATATCTAGGTAGTCTATTCACTAACGACGGAAAAATAGATGGGGAATTAGATAGGCGCATAAATAAGGGTAAGCAGGTTATCGGTAGAGCAGGGTCCATCCTCACAAATAAAAACATATCAAAAAAAGCTAAAATGGCCATACATAATTCCACATTCGTACCAACTGTACTATACGGTAGCGAGGCATGGACCTGTCAAGAAAAGGACAGGAGAAAAATCAACGCGATCGGCATGAAACCTCTGCGCATAATATGCGGAAAAACACTGATGGACAAAGTCCGAAACGAGATAATCCTCAAAGAATGTGGTACAGGAGACACGCTAGTTGACATATGGGAAAGAAATCAGTTAAGATGGTTCGGACATCTTGAAAGAATGAAAGATGAACGACTGATGAAGCAAGTATATAAAGGTAAAGTAAATGGCAGAATGCCCAGAGGTAGACCGCCGAAAGAATGGTTAGAATCTGTATATGAGACATTGATCCGAAGAGACATAAGAAGTCATAGGAACAGAAGAGCTTGCATGAAGAAATGCATGGACGTAAAGGAAGCTAGAGTAGTATGCCAGGACAGAAATGTGTGGCGACAAATAGTTTATAAACAGAGTGACAATAGAGTGAATGATGCCTGAAACAAAGACCTTGGATACTAATGGGCCCAAGTGGGGAACCATACATAACAATTTTGTGAGGCTCCTCACTTGGGGTGATCGCTAGAGAGATTGATCAGCAACCTGGGTCGGAGCAGTGTTGCGGAGTGAACGTGTTATTTGAATAAATAACACGAAAACTCCAGATCAATCTAAAATATCTATACCATAACACATATACCTATATACCTATCTACCTTATATCATATAACGACCTACTTTACACCTATATACCTATCCCACTACTTTCCAACCGAGCAAGTCACGCCTACCCCGAAAGGGAAATGGCTTAATGGTATAATAATAATAATAATAATAATAATAATAATCAATAACAGCGCAAAAGGAGCTCAAAAAAGGGAAAGCAGAGTGATTTTCTCACAAAAAAGGGGAACATAGGGGAAAGATTAAACATTTTTATATGTCGAAAAGAACAATCTTTTTGTAAGAAATGATCTATTTTTAAATAATTCTCTATGATTTTTCAATGATTTCTGCCATTAAAGAATTTATTTTTTAAAAATTGGATATACTTAGATCGTTGGAAATCCATTCAGTGATATAAAAAAGTTCGAGAAGAAAATAAAAAATTAGTTAAATACACAATTTCGATATGTTTAACATCGTTCTCCTAAATATTTCTTTCAAAAATTAGTCATTTCTTCCTTACTATGATTAATCAGGGTGTCCAGTGTTTCTTGAAACAAAAATTCCAGGACTTTTCCAGGTTTTCCAGGACAGAAATATACATTATTCCAGGTACTTTTTTACAGTAAAAAAATATTCTTTCCACGAAACATAGTAGAAACCTTTTTTTTCGACATTGTTCATTTTATCACGGTGAAACATCACGACGCTACGATACAAAATATTCAAAGTTTCTCTTTTTTCAGGCTTAAAAACAATTTAATGAAACTTTTGAAATTCAATATTTTTTTCTGTTTATAATTTTGCCAATTTCGGTTTATTTGCAATGAAATAATTAAATTGTCAACAAATAAGTTGATTTTTTAACAAAATTGTTGAGTTTGCAACCTACAAAGACAGTTTAATTCTTAACAAAAACGGTGAATTTTAAATCCAAAAGGACGAAGTTTCTGTCGAAATAGGCGAATGTTCAATAAAAAAATTAAATTTTCAACACGAAAATTGGAATGTTCGACAAAAAGAAGAATTCTCAACGAAAAATTGAATAGTTGGTATTTCAATAACAACAAAAAAAACGAATTTTCAATAAAATAATTGAATTAAAAAAAAAATCAACAAAATAGTTAAATTTTTAACCAAACAGTTTAATTTTTAACCTACAAAGATGAATTCTTAACCAAAACGACGAATTTTCAATAAAGAAAATTAATTTTCTTTATTGGAAATGATCAATATTCAACAAAATAAATAAATAGTTGAATTTTCTACTAAAGACGATAAATTTCTAGCAAAAAATGGAATAGTTAAATTTTCAGTTTAAAAAATTAATTTTCGTAAAAAAAAAAGGATTTTCAACAAAATAGTTAAGTCTTCAACCAATTTAATAAATTGAAAGAAAAGAAGTTTAATTTTCAATCAAGTAGTTGAATTTTCAATTAGGAAAATTTTTAATTTCTACCAAAAAAGATAAATTCACTGAAAAAATATGTATTGTCAACCAAAACTGGAATAGTTAAATTTTCAGCAAAAAAAAAATTGTAATGCAAAAGAAATCATTTTTGATAGAATAGTTCAATTTTCAACAAATAAAATAAGTTTTTAACAAATTAATTCTACGATTAACCAGAAGGTTGAATTTTAAACCGAAAAAGGTGAATTTTTAATGAAAAATTTAATAGTTGAATTTTCGACTAAAAACTATCAATTTTCAACCTAAAATGGAATAGTTGAATTTGCAATTCAAAAAATTATTTTTCGTACAAAAATAAAGTTTTTTCAACAAAATAGTTCAATTTTAAGCCAATAAGATGTTTTTTTATTAAAGTTTTTTTAGATTCCAACCAAGTAATTGAATTTTTAATACAGAGAATAAATTTTCTAATAAAAAAAGATGAATTTGCAACAACAACAAAAAACGCATTTTCAATAAAATAGTTACATTTTTAACCTTTGATAAAATAGTTTAATTTTTCATCAACAAAGATGAATTCTTAACCAAAATGTAGAATTTTCAACAAAGAAAATTAATTTTCTACCAAAAAAGACAAATTTTCAACAAAATATACCAATTTCCAAACAAAAAAACTTCATTTTTAACCAATTAGTTAAATGTTCAACAAAATAGTAAAATTTCCAGTTAAAAACCTTCATTCTTATCAAAGAGAAAACCAATTTTCAATACAGAAGATTAATTTTCTATCAAAAAAGATGAATTTTCTACAAAAAACTTAAATTTTTAACCAAATAGTTGTATTTTCAACCAAGAATATTACTTCTTTACAAAAAAGACGAATTTTCAACAAATTACATCCTACATGTTCAAATAAATAATTTGAACAATGGACGTGATGCTATTTTCAAAAACATTTTAACTAAATAGTGGAGTTTCTAAATTAAAAAAGATTCATTATTAACCAAAGATGGTGTAGTTAAATTTTTATTCAAGGAAAATAATTTTCACTAATAAACGAACTAAAATCATGAATCTTCAACAAAAAACATGAATTTTTGATAAAGAAGTTCAAATTTCAACCGAATAGTTTAATTTTCAATTAAAAATGATTATTTCTCAACGAAAAATATAATATGTAGTTGAATTCTCAAACAATAAAGATTAATTTTCAAACAAAAAATATGAAAATTCTACCAAAAGGGGTATACTTTCAAACCGAAAAGACAATTTTTCTGCAAAATAGTTGAATTTTTAACTAGGAAAGATTTTTTAGTCAAGCGACAAAAAAATGTTAACTAAATTTTTGAACTTTCAAACCAAAGGGGCAAATTTTCTAGAAAACAGTTGCATTTTTAGCCAGAAAATATTAATTTTCAACCAAAAAGTTACTTTTGTACCAAATAGTTGAATTTTCTACAAAAATAATACAATTTTCAATCCAAAAAGACGAATTTTCAACAACAAAATTAATTTTCAAACAAATAGTTGAATTCCAAAATAAAAACTATAAATTTTCAACCAAAAATAGAACAGTTAAATTTGGAGTTGAAAAAATTAATAAAAGCATTTTTAAATTCAAAATAAAAAATGGGGAACAGTTCATAACTAGAAAAAAAAATTTTTTAACTTTACAACAGCAACTCAATTTTGAAAAGAACCATCGTTCCAATACTTTTTTTAAATCGTTATATTCATCCTTTTTTATTTGATCTCCAATAATTAAAAAAAATTCAAAAGATCGAGAAAAACAGAAATTTCAATAATGTTTCGAATTTAATTTCACGCAAAATCGAACAAATTTAAATTTCTGTTTCATTTTGTTTCAATTTCATTTTTCCCATACTCGAATCTTTTCTAATTGAATTCTTGAAAACTCCATTTTAAGTCTTTTTTTAAATTAGCAGAAACTTTTTCGGTTTTCCTGAAAATCTTCTTTTTATGTTTTCAAAATTCAATGAGGAAAATAAAGCAGATTTTTTGGAAAATCATATTACTATCCATCTTGGAAGAAAATGTTAAAAATAGTTTTCTGAAAACATCCACTTTCAAGAATTTAAGAAAAACAGCCGCCGCTTTGTACAGTTTTTAAATTATGTCAATTTTTTTTGTATCAATTCAAAGGACATGTATTCCCACGTCGACTAAAAAAATAAAATCTCGAACACCTACGCATGTTCGGAAAACAGCATTTTGAAAAAAACTTTATGTCCATTTTTGAGAATTCGCAGGTAATCTTGAAATGATTGTAACGAATAAAAAAAATATATTTTGAATAAACTTTGAAAAGATGAATGCTTTTATTTAGCATTGTTTATTCCTGATTATACTTCAAAACAGTATTATTGAAATGGGAAAAAACGGAAAAATCATACCATAAACATAGGAATTAAAAAATAAATTAATTTGAAATATTTTACATTAATTTTTCTATATATCAACTTTCGAGGTAAGTGAAGTAGTACATTTTTAAACAAAAAGTTCAGTTTTAACCAGATAGCTAAATTTTCTATGAAAAAAATAAAATTTTCAACCCAAAAAGACGAATTCTAAAGGAAATATTGGATTTTCTATGAAAACAATAAAATTTTCAACCCAAAAAGTTGAATTTTAAAGAAATAGTGGATAATTTTTCAAAACAGTGTCAAAAGTGGCGCGATTCTGAGCCCTGAATTTATAAAACACATTTTTGAACCAGAAAAGAATCAGTTCCTCACCAGATTTGTCTTGTTTCTGAGCAATAGTTCTACTGCAAACTTCGTAGGTGCCTTCAGAAACCACGCAGAGGTTCATCACACTATTGTCACTCATGTCCGGCTTCCAATCGTCCAGGGAAGTTTCGAAATCTTCTGCGAATCTCAAACAGAGGCCGACAAATCTAAAACAAAATTAAGCAGTCTTATTAAAAAACACCCTATTGCAAAGTCATTAAAAAAGGGTGGCCGCAAAAACTTCATTTTCAAAATTCCCTAACTTTTCACCGATTTTTCCCTAATTTCTCATTTCTCCTGACCATTAACACTTAAGAACAAAATTCAAATCTTGGAACGTTTTTATTTTAGTATCTTTTATAAATGGAATAACAAAATTTTAAATTTAAATGTATACATTTTTTATTTATGGTGATGACTTTATGACAAAATAATTAAATTTTTAACGAAGTAATTAAATTTTTTATGAAGTAATTAAATTTTCAACAAAATAGTTGCATTTTTAACAAAATAGTTCAATTTTCAATCAGCAAAGATGAATTCTCAACAGAAAATGTAATAGTTGTGTTTTTAACAGAAATAAATTAAATTTCTACCAAAAACGATCAATCTTAAAACCAAAAAGACGAATTTTCAACTAAGATGATTAATTTTCTACAGAAAAAGACGAATTTTTAAAAAAATACATGAACTCTCAAACAAATAGTTCAATTTTTGACGAAAAAAAGATCAATTGTCAACCGAAAATGGAAGAGGTACATTTTGAATGGAAAAAAAGATTTCATAGACAGAAGTCCAAAAAGACTTGAATTTTCAACAAAATGTTGCATTTTTAACAAAATAGTTCAAGATTCATGCTAAGAAGATGAATTCTCAACAAAAAATGTGATAGTTGCGTTTTTAACAGAAATAAATGAAATTTCTAAAAAAAAGGTGCATTTTAAAACAAAAAGATGAAATTTCAACCAAGAATGTTAATTTTCTACCGAAAAAGACGAATTTTTACAAAATACATGAATTCCCAAAGAAACAGTTTACATTTTGACGAAAAAAAGATCAAATTTCTACCAAAAATGGAAAAGGTAAATTTTGAATGAAAAAAAAAATAATTTCCTACAAAAAAATAGAAGAATTTTCAACAAAATAGTCCAATTTTCAACCAGAGATAAATTTTTAACTAAAATGATGAATCAGAAAATTCATAGAGGGAAGTCCAAAAAGACTTGAATTTTCAACAAGAAATGTTATAGTTGCGTTTTTAACAAAAATAAATGAAATTTCTACCAAAAAAGATCCATTTTAAAACATAAAGATGAATTTTCAACTAAAATGATGAATCAGAAAATTCATAGACAAAAGTCCAAATTGACTTAAATTTTCAACAAAATAGTTAAATTTTCCACAAAATATTTGCATTTTTAACAAAACAGTTCAATTTTCAACCTACGAAGATGAATTCTCAACAAAAAATGTAATAGTTGCGTTTTTAACAGAAATAAATTAAATTTCTACCAAAAAAGATCTATTCTAAAATCAAAAATCAAAAAATTTTCTTGGAATTAAAAAAAATAAGATATTTAAAATCCTTTTAAATCTTTGGAAATTCCTTAAAACTTTTTGAAGCTATTGCAAATTCCTTGGAATCTCTTAAAATTCCCTGCTATATTTTGAATCCTTTGAAATATTTTGAAATTCTTTTGATACTTTTTAATACTCTTGAAAAAGCCTTGGAATCTTTTAAAATACCCTAAAATATTTCAAATCCTTTGAAATCCCTTCAAATTATTGAATTCAGTTTAAAATTCCCTAAGATATTTGAAATCCTTTGAAATATTTTGAAATCCCTTTTTAAAACACTTGAATATCCCTTGGAATCTTTTAAAATTCATTACAATATTTTAAATCCTTTGAAGCCTTTCGAAATTTTTTTAAATCCCTTGAAACTTTTTAAAGTTCTTGAAAAACCCTTGGGATCTTCTAAAATGCCCTAAAATATTTCAAATCCTTTGAAATTTTTTTGGAATCCCTCGAAATATTTTAAAGCTGTTGAAAATTCTTCGGAATTTGTAAAAATACCGTAAAATCTTTTTAATCTTTTCAAGTTATTGAAATTTATTAAAAATACAATAAGATAATTCAAATTCTTTAATATTCTTTGGAATCCCTTCATATTATTAAAATCAATTTAAAATTCCTTGGAATCCATTGAAATATTATAAAATCCTGTAAAATTAAATCAAATATGATATTTCCTGAAATCCTAAAAAAATTATTTCTTCCAAAATTTTAAAAAGCTCCTTAGAATTTTTTGAAATATCTCGAAGTATTTCAAATCCTTTGAAAACCCAATGAAATTACTGAAGTCGGTTGAAAATTCCTTAGAATCCTTTAAAATTCCCTGAAATATTTTAAATGCTTTGAAATATTTTGAAATCCCTTGAAACTTTTTAAAACTCTTGAAAATCTCTTGGAATCTTTTAAAATTTATATAATTTGTTGAAAACTCGTCTTCTGTGGTAAAAAATTAACATTCTTGTTTGAACATTCAACCATTTGGTTAAACGTTAAACATATAAGAATTTTGTGAAAGATTTGTCTTTTCTGGTAGAAAATTAATATTCTTAGTTGAAAATTTAACTATTTGGTTAAACATTTATGAATTTTGTAGAAAATTTGTCAATAAATGGTAGAAAATTAATATTCTTGGTTGAAAATTTCACTATTTGGTTAAAACTTTATGTATTTCGTTGAAAATTCGTATTTTCTGTTAGAAAATTAATTTTCTTGGTTGAAAATTGTATTTTTGGTTAAAACTTGGCCTTTTTAATTGGAAAATTATATAATTTGTTGAAAACTCTTATTCTGTGCTAGAAAATTAATCTTATAGTTTGTGCATTAAACTATTTGGTTTGAAATTTATGGATTTTGTTGAAAATTTGTCTTTTCTGGTAGAAAATTAATATTCTTGGTTGAAAATTTAACTATTTGTTTAAACATTAATGAAGTTTGTAAAAAATTGGTCTTTTCTGGTAGAAAATTAATATTCTAGGTTGAAAATTCAATTATTTGGTTAAAACTTTATGTATTTTGTTGAAAATTCATATTTTCTGTTGAACAATTAATCTTCTTGGTTGAAAATTGTACTTTCTGGTTAAAAATTCATACATTTTGTTAAAAATTCGACTTTTTATTCGGAAATTTATATAATTTGTTGAAAACTCGTCTTCTGTGGTAGAAAATTAATCTTCTTGTTTGAACATTCAACTATTTGGTTAAAAATTT
>CAKNXH010049901.1:0-27991 GCA_932178445.1 Andricus quercusramuli
CAGCTCTTTACGTCTGGATTTTTAATATTTTGTTGAGTGTCAGAAAATTTGACTCTTTGTAGGCGATCACTACTTAATTTGCAATTATTTTGACTAAGTAACCAACAAAGGGAAGATTTGCGCACAGTAATCTCCTTCCCACGAGGGTCTTTTATAATTGCAAAAGGACTCTTTGAGTCAATGTTTGTTCTTGTCTCGGAATAATCTGGTAGCTCTAAGGTTCCTGTAACATCTGATAGAAGAGTCATATCTTCCACCAATTCGGGATTTTCTTCGTCTTCATTTCCAGTCTCTTGAATATTGTCCCCAGGACCACGTTCAAAAGTTTCCTCGGAATCGGAGTCATTCGCAATATTTTCAGTACTTATACTCAAATGACGAATTTGTAAATCATTAGCTGCCTCAAGATCAACATTCATGCCTAACGATGAAATTATATAGTGGGAGTCTTCTTTGGCACGTCGGAGAACATTTTTGATTGAAGTGAAATTTGGAATTGAAAAATTTTTATCCAGCAAAGGGGTATTGCTTGACAAGTTCTGATCCTGAGCCTCGTAAGAGGTATTTAGGTGACTTGTGCGTGGGAAGATTAGATGCTCTCCTTCGGAACTGAAGTCTGTCACAGCAATATCAGCCTGCAATTGTATTCTCTGAATCCTGTGTATTGCGTCTAAGACACTGCAGTTAACCACAGTTGAAAAAGTGGTGCTTGTTGATCTTAAATTGCGAAAGAAGCTTTCGCATTGTTGGCTCCCGTACTGCCATGGTAAGAAATCCTCAGTTGTACCAGTTTGCATACATCGTAAAATTGCATTCAGCAATCCATGGGCATTGAATTCAATACACAAATAAGCGTTGGCAGTTATAAAATTTTGGCTTACCGAATATCCAGGATTTGAGTTCACCCAGCTTCTCCAAAAACGAAAAAAGAAAACAGAGTACCAAATATAGTAGAGCCTATCCTCCATAGTCAACGTCATGGACAAAAAGCTCATCAGCACGTAGTATAATACTTTTAAATAAGCTCGGGTACCTTCACTTCCAGGGACGTATCTATCCAGTAAATTCCAAATTTTCGGATCACAAATTTTTATCACGGATTGGAAATTCATTTTATCGTTTGACGATAAATCGGATTGTGTTAGGAAATGCTTATCTTTAGAAACCGAGGAAATCAGTATTTGTAAGTGTGTGGATGAAATCAAAAAGTTTCCTGCTGGAAGTACAACGGATTTTTTTAGTAATCTGGATTTCAGCTTTCCACCGATGTGAACGGTATCTTGAGTACAGATGACGTCAGGAAGAACAGTCGCATGAAATTCTGGAATTTCGAAGTCCTTACCAATGGCTGCAAAATTTGAGATCTTAAGCCCGATGTTTGTTTCGATTCTCATCGCTCGCATCAAACGAGAGTCTCCGTCAGAAGAAATTCCACGTACTGTTATGCCATTATTTTTGAGGTTTGACACTATACACTTCCAGCGTTTTGTGACATGTTCTTCTCGAAACTTATTATCTGTACCGAATAAGCAAAGACAAAATGTAGGCGCATCATGCTGAAGTGGTTGTACCATTACTGTATATAGTGAAGAGGCTATTGTGTTATTTCGGAAGTGATTTTGTATGGTTTGTGCAGACGTTGCCATAAATGAAAATGATATCGGCATTCCTTGATCGTCGTAGGGTAATACAAATCCGACTAATTGGTTTGTATGAGGATCATATTGGATCCGGCTGGTCATTCTAGTCGCATCTTCACTTAACCATACAAAAGGTGTTAAGTCTCTGTTTTTCAAAAATTCTTTTAATTCGGATATGCGAACGCTACCTTCATAAATGGTATCAGAATAAGTACTTATTAGACGACTTATGGTACTTGGAGAAGGCAGGGGTAAATTTGCTGCTAATGTGTCGTACAATATTCTTCCTCCAATAATAAGAAGGTATGCGGATAATAGTTTCAGAGATTTTTCAAATCTGAAACCACCTTTTTTGAAATCAGCTTTCTCTTGAGCGCATCTTACCAGCATTGATAAAAAAGAGGATTTTGTCTCCCCAGCTGTGTCTTTCATATTGATACAGATACAATTTTCACAGAAGGTAGAAATTTCATCAGGAATTCCAGTACAATCTGAAGGAATCATTCGGACATTAGAAATCTGAGATTGATTTTCAAGGTAGTCCGCCCTAAAACTACCTTGAGTTAAACTTCCCCCGAAAATGAAGTGTCTTGAAAAGTGTCGTCTGTAGAATAAAGTTCAGCCATTGCTCCATTGATCACACTACCCGTATGAGACAAATTATGTTCAGATACGTGTTCCTTTCGAGAAGATGGTGCACTTGTGCTGCTTTTCGTGATTTCATTATCGTTTTCGTTTCTTGTTTTCCTTGATTCCGTCACGAATTCCCTGAGCTGAAGATCATCAGTCACATTTCTATTTTTATTTTCGTTAAGCTGCTTCAGTTTTGAATTTTTCGAGACATTTGTTTTTTCATTTCCTGAGTGCCTTAATAGATGTCTTTTTAAATTAGATATTACCCAGCGTTTCTGTACTCCACCAGCAGTGCACTTTGTAAACGTCATTTCCATAGAGCAAAGAGGACATGTGACTGTAGCTTCATAAGTCACATCTTTTGATACAGCACTTTGTGAAGCTCTCATGTTGATAATCATGTTAGCAGAAATTTTGCTTCTCACTGAATCATTGAAATTTTCACAATTTTTTCGTACAACTTCGAAGATTAGTCGTTGTATTTTTTTTTCTCGGATTCAATATCAATTTCATGGCCTTTACCGACTTCTCCTTGCTGCGAAGTTTCTGCTGCTTCTGATTTTGGATTGCATCCCCAGTAATCAATGGGCTTAGAATTTATGAACTGCACTAACTCCTGTATTAGAAGTCGGTCTCCGATTAAAAAAGAGAAGTTTTCGGGCTTCTTCAAGAACACACCGTAATATTTCTTCCGATCAGTTTCCTTTTCATCTATCAGTGTCGGCATGACATTTTTCGCAAAATGTTCAAGCTGAATTAAAGTTTCATCACAAATTCTTTTGAATGATAAAGGATTATCTAGATTATTGAATTGCAGAATATTCTTTATGTAGTCTGGAATAAATACGCCTACTTCTTGCTGGATTTTGTCCCAAAAGTGTGAACGGAAATCTTCATGATTCTTTAAAGCACAAGCGTTTTGATATGCCATTTTATGTGTTGAATCTGAAACAAAAAATTGGCAACGTTAGATTCACCACAAAATCCGCTTCACATTTTTCCACTATTGTAATTTATAAGAATTTTAAGAAAGTATTTTATCTGCATTCAATTATTTTTTCAAGTTTTTGGATGTACTTATAATCAAATCCATTCCAAATCAGGCAGGTTAGACACAAGACGTAGAATCTCACAGCGATTAAATGTCGGTTTTTAAAGAAATTAAGTGACACGTATTTTTGTGACTTGACAAAAAAGACTTGCACACGAAAGTACGAGTATGCAAAAATTGGAATATCTGAATTAGATAAAAAATTGTAGAAGTATAAGAAAAAGCGTGTGTTCTTTGGAGAAATAGACCTCAAAATTCAAATACTCGTAACAAGATAACCAATATTTTTTCGAGAATGGGTTTATTGCATAAACCTTTTTTTTTAAATCAAATAAACGTTTCGTTGAAAGGATTTGTTCGAACTCTAATTCTCTAGCAGAGTAATAAAAAGAAATGTTAGTAGTGAAATTTTAGTTGCAATTTTAATATAGGATTTTTTTTCTTTCTTTTAACATTGATATTTCTTGAAATGCGTATCATTTTGAGAAAAAAATTCGTATTATTTTTTTAACGGCCTTTCAGCAAATAATCGTCTCTCATACTGTGATATGAATCTATTAAATCTTGATTTTCTGGAAACTGATTTTTAAATCCTGTGAAATTCTAGCCTCAAAATTTGTGGACGATTTATTTACTCGGGATTTGTTAACTTTTTTCGATCAAACCTTTTTTACCCACATTCAGAAACTTAATATCTCGAGAGGAAGTATTTATTTTGTATTAATTAATGCAAAATGAAATTGAATTTTTCATCGCAGTCCGCAACCGAGCCTGTTTCAATGTGAACCTAAGCAACTATAATGAAACCTCACCAACATAACTTGAGAAAATAAAATTGACTTGCATTATCGTTCAGAACTGTACGTTCACTTACAAAAGTCGCACTGAAAATTGCTCAAAAAATCATAAAAATCATACTTACTATTCAGTCAGCGTTAGAAATCCACAAAATCCTCCAACATGCATGTCCTGTTTAACTTTAAAACACGATTAGAATAGAATTATTCCCTAGATTAGTTTATCCGAAAAATATCACATCGATCATCACATAATACAGTATAAAGATAATCCTATTGTCACTTTGTACACTACTTTCACACTACACAAAAAACAAAATGAACCATCGATTGTATCACCTTCCACTCGAAATAATTCAGCGTTAAAAACACAAATTTTCGAACCACAATCATCAAAATTGCCCGCAAAGAAACTCGAATAAGTCGACGCAAGAGCACGTTTTGAAAATATAAACATAACCGTCACCCGGCCACCCGTTCGTAGTGATCACGTGTCATCCGACCGAGGGCGGAAAAGAACGGAATCATCCGAACTCCACTTTCTTCGTAGAGGACTAAGCGAGCTTGTTCTCACTAAATCACACTGACTGCAGCGTTGTCGTACGTTATTGAACACTATTCACGTTATTTCATCTTACTCTTTACGTTAAGCAGCACTGTGCTACACTGCTTCTTCCTTAACTGACGTTATCCGCACAGTCTACTGATTTCGAACACTCTACACTCTAAGCAGCATTACTCGAGCATTATTTTACGTTATAGGCACAACCTTAAAATGATTTCATACGTTAAATACGAGAGTGAATAGCCCCTCGACAGAAGTCAAGTTTCGAAGGATTGAAAAATGCTATTGTGTGCGTAGATGAAAGGTTCAGAAGAATTCAAGGATTAGTGAAAAACGTAGAAGGATGTAAAGATTCCCTAATAGAAACGATTGTCAGTTATTTAGTCTCGGAAAATGTAAACTCACCAAATGAGGAGTTGATCTGTCAAATAATAAAGTTCAAATCTGAATACTTGAAAAGTCAGGTTCAAACAAAACTTGATAAACAATTCGTTGAATTATATTTCGAAATCGTGTTTATGGAACTGACAACCATCTTACTTTCATACATTGTTGGCGAAGTTGAACTTATTTTTTCTACACGTTCATAATTAAATGTATTTTGTTGGAAATTCAATAAAAACAGATATGAAATTATAATTTCGGAAAAAATGTGTATATTTACTACCCGACACATAGAATAGTTTAATTAGTGAATTAAATATCATACATACCTTTAAGTAATTATTACTTTGTTGTTATTTTAACAAGCCTTTTTTCAACCTAGATAGATAGAGAATAAGATAAGAATAATTAATTTGCGTTTTAATTAGTTGCCTCCTTTTCCTAATCGTCCTTTAATATTAGAATAACAGGGAGGGGGTGGCGCCCCCTCCCTATTCAAGACGAAAAATGTTCATTGAAAAATCATCATTTTTTAACTTCGATATTTTCATTCGCTGGGAGGGGCTCCCTCCCATTTTTCAACTCAGAATCATACATTCAATCAATAATCATAATCGCCATTTTGTAATTAGGCCACACCCCTTAATGACCGCCATTTTGTAATTAGGCCACACTCCTTAATGACCGCCATTTTGTAATTAGGCCACACTCCTTAATAGTCACCATTTTGTAATTAGACCACGCCCCTTAATTACCGCCATTTTGTAATAAGGCCACGCCCCTCAACCAATTAGGAGAGGTCACTCCCCCTACCCCCACCCCTCCTTTTAGGCCACGCCTCTCGACCAATCAGAGGCCGTCCTATGGCTCTGTATATCTACTATTGTACTCCCAACTATCACCTGTATGCGCGAAATTTGTTTTGCGAGTCGAAATCATGTCCGAATTAAGCAGTGATTTGTCATATGGTGGAGTCAAGCTGTAAAGTCAGTCCCACCAAAACTTCCGTTACTGGGGATGGGGGGGGGGCTGGTGTAAAGACATGAGAAAGGAAACCGAGAGTCTCAATAGGTTGTTGATTTATGCTGAGAAGGTCACCAGCCTTCAGCAGCGTTGTATTAGATCGGAGTTCATATGAACCCATCTGCCGATTGCCGGCCTACCTCTAAAACAAGAGCCAATAAGACTTTTTTTTTAACTATACGCGGTTAAAATTTTTGTATGAAATCGTTAGTATATAGAGACATAGTATAAGGGAGAGAGGCCTAATAATCGAAATTTTCATCTCTGAAAATTTTTGAAGAAGTTTTGCTTTAGTAAAGCCGCAAATGTCTCATGAAATTCTACTTTTCTGAATATCTGAGGTTCAATTATATTTCTTGAAAATCTGAGATTCAGTTCCAATTCAAATGTTTGAACTTTCAATTAAATGAACAGATAAAGTGTTTGAACGTAGTTTAATTTATGACAGAAATAGTACCCCCCCCCCCCCCTCCCGCGAAGACAAAAAATAGTTTAATTTCAATAATTTATAATCTTGAAATTCATTTATTCCTGACACTAATAGTTATCAAATTAGGAAGTATTTTAATACATTCAAAATTTTTTCTGAAATACCCTGGAATCTCTTATAAAGAGTTATAAAGTGCTGCAAAAATTTCATGGAATCCTATATCTCTTGAAAATCTGAGGTTCAATTCGTTTGAAATTTCGAACTAAAATGAGCGAATAAGGTGTTTTAACGTATTTTAATTTAATTGGGGGGGCCCCCCCCCCCCACTAAAAATAGTTCATTTTAAAAATTTATAATCTTGAAATTAATTTATTCTCAACAATAAAAGTTATGACTTAGCATTGTTATTTCACTGTGGTTCCGCCGTTTATCCTCAAAGCTTCTTCTTAATTTTTGGGTTGAAATTTCGAAATAGGTAAGGCACTAAGTAGGACGTTTAAGAAAAATTTTATTTTATCATTATTTAAAAGTGATCGCGCAAAAAAAAAATGGAGCGGCTCACTGGGTATTTAGTATTCAATTCTCCGAAATCGAGAGGTTGTCCTCACTCTACGACGCCACATTTTAGACTGAGAGTTGGAGAAAAAAAGGAGTTTGTGGGAATAATGATGGAATTGACGATGATGTGGAAGGAACAGTTGATGGGAATGATGATGGAATTGACGATGAAGTGGAAGAAGGATGAGTGGATGGGAATGATAATAATTGATTCAAATAGTTTTTGTTTTACTGTTCTCTAAACTATATGCTATTATTGTACGTAATACTTTACTATTCAACATACTTCGTTCAAAAGTGTTCTGATTTTTTTCCTAAAAGTGCATTACAAATTTAATCAACGATGACTTCTTGTAAAACTTTTTAACATCCTGGTTTCGCTTATTTATAATACGCTATAACTGTATCGAATTTCATTTTTTCAGTTCAGTTTGCTATACCGGATAAGATTAGGGTGTATTGCGTTCGCGAATAACTAGACAAATATCGGGCAAAGACGAATAAGATCTAAATTATTCGCATTTATCAGAAAGGACAAATATCATCCATATGACCATCATACCATCAAATTGAATTCTGGATTTTTTTCAATCCTCTACGTTATTCTGGCTGGAAAACATTTTTACCTTATTTAGATACGGAAAATTAATTTCGTTGTGAAATAAAGAGCAATAATATATCACTTTTAGATATTTTCTCGTAATCCAAAATTAATAAAAATTATGTTAATATCGACATTCTGCATATATTATTGGTTTAGCATATTGAAAATACATATTCTTAACGTATATCAGACATTTAATGGTCAACTAGTCGAAAAAATTGCCACAACTCTAAGAAAACAGCGAAAACGCGATTTTTTTCGATATTTTGAAATTTCAAGGTCACTTAGGTAGAGTAAAAAATATTTGAATTATTTTTTGCTATTTAAGTGCAAACCCACTTGCTTCGAACTATTTTTTCTGATAATTTATATACCGAAAATTAATTTTATTGTCAAATAAAGAGCAATATATCACTTTTAAATATTTTCTTGTAATTCAAAGTCAATAAACATTATTTTAATGTCAACATTCCTTACATATTATTGTAAATAAAAAAATATTTTTATGGAATTGTCGCTATACAGGTATAAATCGACTTGCTCTGAACTATTTTTATTGATAATTTCAATCTAAAAAAAAAATGCTGTTCAGATTTGAAGAAGTGTTCGTTTCTTGTTATTATTAGCTATAGCTACGATGCGGAGACAGAAGGAATTTTTTTTATGAAACTTTAGGGGAGTGTTTTTGACTCCCAAAAGAAAGTTTTCATTGTTATTAGAACTTCGCGCAAACAACTTTATTTTTTTCGATACGCCCCACAGTGGACCTTTTTTGAAATTCTGTCTCAAAATCGTAGAACTTTGGATCGGAATGACCTAGAGGGATATTTTTTTTTAAATTCAAGAAAAAACCTTTCCGAATATAGAAAAATTATAGAGAAAGTCAATCAAAAAAATTGTGACCATGAAAATCTGTGTTGAAGATGGAATTTTTGGCCAAAAAAAATCGTTTATTGAATACCAAAAACGCTTAGATTTTACATTTTATGTGCTATACATGTTTTTATATAGATTTTTGCATGCCCAATCTCAATCTAACATTTAAATCGTTGTAAGACAAAATCCAAAATGGCGGATCCAATACGGCAGACTAAAATTGTAAAACGAAAACTATTTGACTAAAACTTGCTACAAGGTGGGTTTTCAGGTCTCTGATTACAAATCCAAGATCAACATTTAAAAATACAACAAGGCGGACCAAAATTGTAAAAAGAAACCGATGTGACTAAAATTTGCTACAAGGGGGTTTTTCGGGTCGCTGATTTCAAATCCGGGGTCAAAATTAAAAAATTCCAAATGGCGGATCCAATATGGCGGACCAAAATTGTAAAAGGAAACCGATGTGACTAAAATTTGCTACAAGGGGGTTTTTCGGGTTTTGCCCATCCAATCTTCTTGTTTGGTTGATGCAAGCGTCTTTTGGTCTTTTGATCCATCTTCGGTTTAGCCTTCGATTTACAAGAGCCAAAGCTTTCGCAGCACCATCAACTGATCAATTGATAATCCAGAGGTCGGACTCTTGCGAGATACGTCCACGAAGGGAGGCATTCATTTCAGTCAGATCTTGGGGCTTAGAAGGAACTTGCTCCCTGTACTGAAATCGTGAATATGCGGCATAAAGCCTCCGCGAACAGGGATAATGCTGGCATCGTAGCAGTCTAGCACGTCATCCTTGAGTTGATACGTACACTCAATGTGGGCGTTTCGCCGGTTCGTCGACGTGTTTCCATCTAAATTATTTTGAGAACCCCGAACTGTAGGATGATCGGCATTGTTTGCCGACCCATTGTCGGTTGCTCTGCGCGTTCGACCGTTTTGAACCGCATCTGCTTTGGTGTTTTGGTGGTATCATTGTTGTTCGCACGAGCAGCTAGGGAAAGGGTTTCAGGGCGGACGTTACGCCTCCGCTTAGGGGTTATTCCTTCGGTACCATCCCTGGAGAAATGGCAGCTACTGCTTATTAATTATTGCAACCATATTCAGCAGAAACCATTGTTACAGGGACCCTCTATCCGCAACCCGACGACGCGTTTGGTTGCTTTTTAATAGGCCCTTCAGTTCTATTCCAAAGGAATCGAAACCGAAAATATATGAACAGGTTAAACAGTAACATATATTGTAATAATAATATATAGATATTGTTTTTTGACATACTTCAGACCAAATAAAAAAGGAGGTTAGTTGTTGAATCCTTTATTCTGTAGCCAACGTTTCGAAAACATCATTTTTTCCTCATCAGGACAAATATTTTTTGAAGTTCATCAACATCCTTAATAAATAAAGATTTCTAATCCTCTTCTTCGTTGCTTAAAAATCTTCATTTTCTCGTTAAATTTTGTTTAAATTAATTGTTGTCTTAAATATTCTAAAATTCATGCTATCTACAGTAACATTTTCGTTAGTTTTGTTAAAATTAAATCGGAAACATAACAAACGTTATGCTCCATTTTTGCGAAGAGGAATTGAACTCAATTCCTCTTGAATTATACATATATATATATTATTATTATTATTACTTTATATCACTCAGACAAACAACATCCCTTAAAACACCATCATCATTTTAAGTAACATATATGTTACAGGTTAAACATTCTCAAAGAGAATTATATATATGTATATATAAAATTATAACAAGAATTATATATATATATATATATATATATATATATATATATACGAGCTGCAGGCGAAGATGAGGAAGCGACATTAAGACAAAACGCAGAAAGCAGCCACCTTCTGAGAGATGATCGCGATTTCAGTACAAGCAGGAACATTAACATGCAAGTTCCTCCTAAGCCCCAAGATCTAGCTAAAGTGGATGCCTTCCTTCTTGGAGATATCTCACAGGAGTCCAACCTCTGGACCATCAATTGCTTAGTTTATGATGCTGCGAGAGCTTTGGCTGATTTAAATCGAAGGCTAAAACCGACGAGGGATCAAAAGACAAGAAGACGCTTGCATCAACTGAACAAAAAGATTGGATGGGCAAGACAGAATGCGTCCCGGGTTCAATGTGTGATTGACTACATGAAATCTGGTAGACCGTTTACGGAAAGGGTTCGAAAGTTCGCTCAAGAACTGACGATCTTGAATCACACACTAAACAAGTCAAAGCTGCTGACAATCAAGCAGCATATTGTTGAAAAAATACGGCTGTTATCCGACGCAAGTAGGAGAATAAAAAAGAGGGAGAGATGGGTCAGGAAGAATCAACAGTTTCTCGCTGACCCATCGCGCCTCTTTAGCGATCTCCCTGTTTCTGTAAAAAGTCTACGCAAGCCCAAGGAGGTAGAGACTTTTTAGAGAGAGGTGTACAAGATCCCGAAAACACTAGAGTTGAAAGAAGATACTGACAATATCATCCGCTTCAAGGAGTTTTGCGACAACCTCATAAAATCTGAGGAGGAATGTCCATCAATCACTGCCGACAAGTTGAAAAAATCACTTAGAGGCACGAAGAACTTTTCCCGCATATTCAAATCACATTTGAAGTCGGAGACGCCCATTCCGCAGTGGCTGGTGTTAGGACGCACTATACTCGCCGAAAAAAGGCAACTTGTCCAACCCAGAGAATTACAGGCCAATAACTTGTTTGAACACACTGTATAAGATCTTTACAGCTGTCCTAAACAACAGGATTGTTCGACGAATTGAGCCTGTATGGCGAGAGATGTACGAACAACGTGGCTCGAAACAAGGTGTAGCAGGCTGTCGAGAGAACCTGCTTATTGACAGGTGTGTCTGCAAAGACGCTGCAGCCCATCTGCGCGTCCTGTCAATGGGCTGGCGTGACTACCGGAAAGCTTTCGATTCAACCTCTCATAGACTTATGATCTGTCTGTTGGAAAGCTTGAAGGTATGTCCACACAATTTGCTACAAGGTGTGTTTTTAGGTCGCTGATTACAAATGCAAGGTCAGAAATTAAAAATTCAAAATGGCGGATCCAGCATGGCGGACCAAAATTGTAAAAGGAAACCGATTTGACTAAACTTTGCTGCAAGGGGGTTTCTCGGGTCGCTGATTTCAAATGGTGGGTCAAAATTGAAGAATTCAAAATGGCGGATCCAATATAGCGGACCAACATTGTAAAAGAAAACCGATTTGACTAAAGAATGCTACTCGGGGTTCTTTCAGGTCGCTGATTTTGAATCCAGGGTCAACATTTAAAAATCCGAAATGGCGGATCCAATATGTTGGGCCAAAATTGTAAAAGGAAACCGATTTGACTAAACTTTGCTACAAGGGGGTTTTCCGGGTCGCTGATTTCAAATCCGGAGTCAAAATAGAAAAATTCAAAATGATGGACCGAAATTGTGCAAAAACAGATTTGACCGCTTTTTTGAAATCTGGAATTTTGAATTTGGATTTCAAATCAGCCACCTACAAACCCTCCGATAGGCAATTTTAGGTCGAATAAATTTTGATATATAATTTTGACCACCATATTGGATCCGCCATTGCGAATTTTCCAATTTTGACCCCGGACTTGAAGTCAGCGACCCGAAAAACCCCGTTGTAGCAAATTTTAATCAAATTGGTTTCTTTTACAATTTTGGTCTGCCATATTGGATCCGCCATTTCGGTTTTTTCAATTTTGACCCTGGATTTAGAATCAGCGACCCGAAAAAACTCCGAGTAGCATTCTTTAGTCAAATCGGTTTTCTTTTACAATGTTGGTCCGCCATATTGGATCCGCCATTTTGAATTCTTCAATTTTAACCCTCTACTTGAAATCAGCGACCCAAAAAACCCCCTTGTATCAAAGTTTAGTCAAATCGGTTTCCTTTCACAATTTTGGTCCGCCATGTTGGATCCACCATTTTGAATTTTTAAATTTTGACCTTGCATTTGTAATCAGCGACCTGAAAACACACCTTGTAGCAAATTATAGTCAAATCGGTTTCGTTTTACAATTTTAGTCTGCCATATTGGTTCCGGCATTTTGGATTTTATCTTACAACGATTTGCATGTCAGATTCAGATTGGGCATGCAAAAATCTATACAAAAACATATATAGCACATAAAATGTAGAATCTAAGCGTTTTTGGTATTCAATAAACGATTTTTTTCCAAAAATTCCATTCTCAACACAGATTTTCAAGGTCACAATTTTTTTGTTTGACTTTCTCTATAATTTTTTCTATATTCGGAAAGGTTTTTTCTTTAATTTAAAAAAATATATATCCCTCTACGTCATTCCGATCCAAAGTTCTAGGATTTTGAGACAGAATTTCAAAAAAGGTCCACTGTGCGCCCTAACGTCACACGTTCCAGTTGCTTCGGGATTGGTTGCTCTAAGGAACTACGATCGTAGCTTCCGGAGCCTACAACTTCTCTCATAAGAAAAAAGAATTCTCCTGGTTACAGTAGTTATTTAGCGAGCATACCTTACAAGATATCTTCATTATCGAAGTGCAAGTTCAAAAAAAATTGGCAAAAAATTTGAAGGTAGGTTTTTGAAATAATCGATTTTAAATTTTTTCAGGAAACCCGCTGCTGTTTTGTTAATTTTAAACCTTTCTTTAATTTTCTTGTAGATTTTGAATTAAGGCGATGAACGCTATTGAAATAAAAAAAAATAAAAAAATCTGCCCCCTCCGCGGGCACATTCTAATCGCGCGCTTCGCGCGCAGCTCGCAAGTTTGAGCGCGCCTAGGGCGCGCGATTGTTGGATCTCGCGCTTCGCGCTCGATTATGTATTCACCTCACGCTACGCGCTCGGGCGTATTTACATCGCGCTTTACGCTCGATTCCTCTAGATCTTTGAACTTCGTATTCTACTTCGATAAAAATAAAAAGTTTATTTCCAAATATTAGAAAATTATAAAAATCTCTACATATGAAGTGATTGTTAAATTTGTTTTTATTTCAGACTGAAAAGGAAATCAAGGTTCTATCGACCTTAAGGAACACATTCTCATCCAGATACTCGCGCTTCGCGATTTGTATTTGATTTCAAATCAAGAATAATTATATAAATTAGGCGACAAATTTTATTAGTTAAAATGTTATTTTAGATTTTCCGTTTTTCAAAAAAGTTATTTTTTTCATTTTGAATATATTCTTACAACGAAAATTGATTTTTCCAAAGTTTTCCAAAAATTTGATTTCTTTTACTGTCAATGTTATTTTCACGAATAAAATAAAAACTACGCATCCTATCGAAACATGATGGACAACAAATTTGTACCTCTTCTTTGAATGAACAAATGTTGTCTCTGTCATGTTTTCCGTAGCTTGTGTTATTCGTCTAAAAATTTATTTTTTCTATTTTTAATGCTGTTTTTTATGAATAAAATAAAAACTACGCGTCATATCAAAAAGTTAATAATAACAAATTTGTAGATCTTTTTTAGGTGCATAATTTTGGTCCAGTCATCTTTTGTCGTATCTTGCATAGCTTCACAGCAAAATGGAATTTTTGATTTCTCATTATTTTGTTGTGCGCTCAGAATTTAAATTTTGTATTTTTTGAAAAATTCAAAAAGTTGTTATGAAAATATTGTAAGGTGTTCAAAAATCAACGTTTTTCTTCTCCTGACTTTTTTTCATAACGTGCGTTTTTCGGCTTAAAATGTTCATTTTCGTTTGTTTTTTGGAATTTTGAAAATGCTATAACTCTGGTAATTTTTTTTTATCTGAAAAAGTCATTAGGATATTTTTTTCCTCTTTTTGGTTACTACTAATAACCGTCCATAGAATTTCCAAATCTTCAAAAAAAGTGTTCTCAAAAATTTTCAAAATGTGCTCACTTTTTGAATTTTCATCCGAAATAACTGGTTAACGAACTTGTTCTTTCTTTTTAGGCCCTAAAAAAGTGTGCCAAAGCACAACCCAATCTGATTATTTTTTCGAAAGTTATCGTACCTACAGACAGACAGACAGACTACAGACAGACAGACACCTTAGTAAAAACCTTTTTTTATAGCTCAGGGGGTCTCAAAACGTGGAGATTTGATGAAAACCGACCAAGTCAAATTTTGCATAAAACCAATACCTTCTCATCAGAATGAGAATGTAAAAATATCTCAGTTAGGTCAAAAGTCATATAGATCTAAAAAAATTCGACTGTTTTTAAAAACAAAGCACAACATTCAAATACGCATAACTTTTTATAATTTTTTTTGCAAATCGGAAAAATACGTGCTTGACCACAAAAATTTGGTTTGCCTTATAGTTGAGTTTTTTATAAACTTTGACTCCCAGAGAATTAAAATGTGAAATTAAAACTTAATTTCTATTATTTAATCATATATAATAGTTTATTAAAAAGTGATAAAATAACCAACGTAAATGTCGATTTATAAAAGAAAACATGTGGCGCCGTCAATGCTCGAAACACGTGGTGTGACGTCACGCGTCGTCAAAAACCGAAGAAAATACATGGTCAGTTTGATAAAAACAAACGAAATAATTAATAATCAATGTTTTTTGGCAAAATGGGTTTATTTTTATGAAGTATCAATATGCTTAGATACGTTAAAGCCAGTTTGGATAATTTGCCAAAAGTGAGTATAGTTATGACCAGCGGTTTCTTCGCGAAGAGCTCCAGTTTCAATGTTGCTTCACTCAAGGAGTGAAAGCGAAAAAATAAGTAAATGGCATAAATTACGATAACATTTTAAAACATTTATCTTTATTCATTTAATTTATTAGTTTGGAATGATAATTGCTTTAGGCTTTAGGCAGAATCCCATCTATCAATTGCTTCGAAGGCGGCTAGTAATCTAGTGATTTTTGCGGCAAAATGAGTTTTAGGGAAAATTAAATTTCGGACAAGTGAATACCCACCCACTGGTGCGAATTCGCACCAAAGAAAATTTCAATGTTGAAGAATTCCAAGGGAAGTGAATTCAAATTTGAGATGGGACGGCATATTCACTTTTCAAATTATCTCTAATTTCCATAGTAAATAACGAACTTCAAAAACGGAAAATCCCGAGTCGCACCAGTTTGCCTATAGAGAGTGCGTCAAATGAGTGTGCCTACCATGGGTTAACAGAATTTTACTCATTATTTTGTTGACAGACTTATAAGCCACAAAAGCCTTCACATTCTCTAGAACGAAAATAGCAAAAGGAATCTAGTAGCCTTGCGTATGATCTTTCTTAATCTATCAATAACTTATAAATTTTAAAAATCATGTGAAATATGGCAGCCTAACCTGAAAAAATAGGTCTCATTCAAAAAGAGGTAAACCGATTCAATATGACTTTGCTTGAAATGGACATTGTAGTACATTGCAGATTCGAAAGCATTCAAGAAACTGACCGATTCAAATAGTTGCAATCCAATTCAGTTTTAAAGATCTCAATCTGCAAATGACAAATACGCAATTCACGGAGGCGCCTTTTCAATGGGTTCTTTTTCCTGGGTTGTTGCAGAAAGAAACGATTTTATTTCGCAAGGTTATAGCTCAGCATTTTCCAAACTTTTTTCGCACTTTCTGGGGAGCGGTAGGTTATTTCACGGATTCCATTCAGGCAATTAAAATTAAATTGAGTCATGGCTTTATAATTTTAGCTATTCTAACTGGTCATTATCTCGTAACAATGAAAGGGTTATTCGTGGCAGATATACGAAAGCAGCCGTCTGCTCGCAGCGGGGAGCCTGCCTCGAAGACTACCGAGCTACCGGGCCCGGGGTGGCATCCCCCTACCGGGCGGTAGGGTATCTATCCGCGGTAGCAGTTTGGGAAACGCTGATATAGCTCACATACTTCCCGGCAGCTAACTCACCGGCTACTAACCGGCGCTAACTCACCGGCGCGGAGAGGATTCATGAAGAGGTTGCATGACCGTTGGGGCAATATGCACCCGGAATATGCTCATAAAACGCCTCAGTATTTAAGAGATCAGGTATCCTTCTTGCGAAAAAACGGATATGAAGCTCTTTATCAACAGGAAGAGGAGCAACATCCTCCAGCGAACATTCCACCCGTTCCAGCAAGACCACCTTTGCAGATAGCCGATAATGCCAACATGAGAAGTAGGAGATCTATCCACCAAAAAGTCTTCCTCAGGATGGACAAATTAGCTGAAGCTAATACTGCTCTCCGTGATTTGCTCCCGGAAGATGTTAATCTCTGGAATCTGAACTGTGTAGTTTACGAGAAGGCGGTCTCCCTGCTTAGCGACGATAGAAGTAACGATACTTCGGTACGCCTGAGTAAGACACGCGAGCGTATTGCACAGCTTCAGTTCAAAATTGAAACTGCGAGACGGCATGCATCAAATGTTCAGTGCGTGATTAGCTACATAACATCAAATAAAAAGTTCACTCCAAAAGTTAGGGCACTTGTTCGAAACTTGAGGAAAGCAAATCACACGCTGAACAAGTGTAAACTGTTGACCATCAAGCAGCACTGGACGCAAAAAGTAAGAACTCTTTCAACAGCGAAACAGCGCCTTGAACGGCGAGTTAAGTGGATTCAGGAAAATTCCACCTTTTCTACTAATCCTTCCCGTCTGTTCAATAAAGCGTCATGTGTAGTTAAAAATCCGCCTAGTCGAGAAGAGATTCAAGTCTTCTGTGAGCAAGTATATGGAGATACTTATCAGCTAAATGAAGACGCTTCTGATATATCACTCTTTCGTAGCTTTTGCCAAAGGCAAAGGTTACAAGGTCCAGAGGAAGAGTGTCCACTAATTACTGCTGAAGAAGTGAAGAAAGTTATCGCTAGAACTAAGAACTTTTCGGCGCCAGGGCCAGATAAAATCAACAACTTTTGGTGGAAGAATTTCACTTCTACGCACCAACATCTAGCTCGTATATTTACTACTTTCTTAAACGGAGAACAACCCGTCCCGCAGTGGCTAGGTGAAGGACGCACGGTATTGATCCCTGAGGCCGGAGATTTGTCAAGTCCAAAGAACTACAGGCCCATAGCTTGTTTAAACACCGGCTACAAGCTATTCACTGGCATCCTCAAAGAGAGGATATTGACATCTATCGAGCCGGTATGGAGTGCAATAGTCGAACAACGTTTATGCAAGAGAGGGCTGGCAGGTTGCAGGGAGAACCTGTTAATAGACAGGTCTATTACCCAGGACTCGATCAGGTATCGACGCAATCTGTCCATGGCTTGGATTGATTACCGTAAGGCATTCGATAACACGAACCATGAGCTTCTTATTAAGCTGCTTGAGTGCATGGAGGTGCATCCAAAAATAGTGAGATGCATAAAAGAGCTTATGCTCTTGTGGCGGACAAGATTTGTCATAACATCTGACAAAAGACAAGTGACTACAAGCTTTGTCACTTATAAGAGGGGGGTCTTTCAAGGAGACTCTCTAAGTCCGATACTTTTCTGCATCTCCCTCTTGCCTCTATCTATTGTGCTCCGAGGCAAAAGCTCTGGATACCTATATGGCCTGCCAAACAGAAGAGAATATAAGGTCAACTACCTTTTATACATGGACGACCTTAAACTCTTTGCTTCCTCAAAAAGGGACCTTAACATCCTTGTAGATGCGGTAAAAAGGTATTCTAAAGCGATTGGCATGAGCTTCGGACTGGACAAGTGTGCCTGCGTCCACCTACACCAAGCAAGACTAGAAACTACATCATCCAGTGACGATCAGGATGTTCAACTCATAGGCGGAAATACCATTCAATATCTTAGTATTGGAGAAACATATTCATATCTTGGAATACCGCAAGCGGAAACTCAAAATGTGCATAACTTGAAAACGGCCCTTGGAAAAAGGTATCGCCAAATTCTCAGAAAAATTTGGGCTTCCCAATTATCTGCAAAGAACAAGATCCGGGCGACCAATATGCTGGCCGTTCCTATACTGCTCTACACGTTTGGTGCAGTAAAATGGAACGTCGATGAGTTAAAACAGCTTGATCGAAGCACACGCAAGATGATGACAATACAACGAAGTCTTCATCCTAGATCTTCCGTACCTCGAATATATCTCCCTCGCGATAAAGGGGGTAGAGGATTGCTAAGCTTAGAGTGTCTACATCGAAGAACGGTTCTGGCTACAGCCTGCTCAGTTCTAAAAAGCACGGATTCCCTTATGCGACTCGTACATCAACATGAAGTCGCCAATGCTGCGGTGTTTCTATACCACGCAGCAGATAGAGCCGCAGAGGAGCTTGATCTCCCATTTAATTCCAGCGACATTACACATGGCCTAGCATCACTAACACCTCTGGTGCTCAAAAGTCGTATACAGGAAGCAGAACATACGCTCCTACTAAGAGAACATGCTGAGAAACCCCTTCATGGTAAGTTCTACGGCATCATACGTAGAGAAGAGCTCTCGATGGGTCTGTCCAACATGTTTCTCAAGTCTGCTGGATTGAGATCGGAGACCGAGGGATTTCTTTTTGCCTGTCAAGACGGCGTCATAGACACCTTAGTTTACCGCGAGCGCATAATGAATGTACCTGTACGCGATACCAACTGCCGAGCGTGCAAGCAAGAGCCCGAAACACTTGGACATGTTCTCAGTGGATGCTCTAAATATGCACGCTGCGCGTACATAGAGAGACACAATGCAGCTCTAAAAGTGTTATATTACCATCTTAGGCATTTCTATGGTGTTGATCTATTGCCCGTCTTGCCCTACGCCCAGAGGGAACTCGAGTCAGTTGTGGAGATGGATCAGTTTAAGATCTACTGGAATTTCTCATTCTCCACCACTCAACGTATCAGTGCTACGAAGCCTGACATTGTCCTCCAAGATCTGAAGAAAAAGATCATCTACGTGATTGAATTCTCGGCACCTGCCGATGTTAATATCACGGCAAAGGAGGGAGAAAAACGGGCGAAATATCAAGCACTTCTTTTCGAGCTGAGTAGGCTGTACCAAGGCTACAAAGTCCATCTTATAATTCTCATAATCGGCTGTCTTGGAGGTATGAAAGCTTCATTTATCAGCCAACTCAACAAGATTCCGGCTTGCCAGCGTCAGGCTCATTTCATCGCGAACCGGATGCAAAAGGCTGTTCTCCTGGGATCACTCCATCTGGCCCGTCAACACTGTTCCTCTTAAATTCTAGAAAGATTGGTAGCTCTAAAAAAGTATCCAGAGGTGAAACCTTCATCTCCAACTGTCCTGTCTGCCGCGTAAGGTCATCCGCGGCTAGAGACCTGACTCCAAGGAACAGTGTTGCCCGATGTTATCACGCGTAAATTTCCCGCTCTTGCTTACCTTCTAGGACAGAAGGAGCAGAAGCGGATGACGTACACGTTCGAGTAGCTTTGGGATTGGTTTCTTTAAGGAATCATGATCGAAGCTTCTGGAGCCTACAACTTCTCATAATAAATCTTTATTGAGTTCTTAACAAAAGGATATATACATGGCAGTCAGAGTTAACATAAGAACCCAAAGGGCGAGGTACAGCTTAAAGCTGCTTTCAAACCTAACCCTCTTAATCTAATTTAAAGTATAAGTAAACGATACTTAAAAACTAGGGCTTGAATATATAGTTTTCGAGATCATTGCAGAAATAGATAGAAACTGATTGCGGTACCATAATGCGAAATACTCTAGAACTTACATTAAAATACGGAACTTAAAGATAAAAGAAGACAAGAATCAAATTACTCATAATGAAGAGACATATCATGTTGCCGTGCGAAGGCGTTCAGTTGTTTCCTTCCTTACAGTGGGGATAGAGTAAGAAGCCAGCGGGTTTTTTAAGCTGTTTAAGAGGCGCGGAGCCGCGTAGGAAAAAATGGATTCCCCTTTCGATGTGTTCGCTCGCGGGACATATAACTTGCCATCGGATCTCGTTGCAAGAGATTTTCTAGCTCGCTTATCTTCTACAAATGACAATATATCAAATAAATATTCCGGAACGCCCTGCGAGTGTAATATGGTCGTATTTTCTAATTCCATATGTGAATCTGAGGCACGCAATTTGCACCCTCTGTATCCTCTCTCTCAGAGTGGCATTTAGGCAGGGGCCGTATGTCGTATACGCATATTCAAAGAGGGACAGTACCAATGACTGACAAAGCAACAGTTTGACCCTGAGTGGAAGGGAGCGACGGAAGGGATACAGTTTTCTCAAACGCAGATACGCCGCTTTCAATCAATCCACGTAGATAACTTATGAATTTGACTTTTCTGGAAAATCCTGCGAAGATGATCTTCTTCAACTAAAGCTTGGTTTAGAGTTATGTAATATGGATGAGACCCTGCAGACCGTAAATATCTACAGATCTTATTTATTTCGTCTTCTCCTTAGTCGAAGAAAATTTCCTCGACGACTACAAATCTCAATATTACGTATTACACCATGATTAGGATGTTGTCGGTCAAGAAATCGTTCACGATATAATGCAGCCGCTCTTCGGTAATTTTGTTGACATTCACCTAAAACGAGCAGAATGTCAACAATTTCGTTTGGAGTATAGCCCGCCATTTTCTTCAAATTATTACTTTTCAATTCAATTCAAGATTGATAACGAAACATCCAATGTGAAAAACTAAATAAAAAACAAATGGGATAAGTTTCTTCCAAACACGACTATTGACATATGAAAATTGCACTTGATAGACCAAATTTAATACTCGTACGAAGTGGATGTAGTAAATTCTGTTCCCTTTGGGGTGCTTGACAAACAAATGACGATTGCTGCTGTTTTCAGAAAGATCCGCGAACAGAAATCGATCGCAGCAATCGTCATTTGTTTGTCAAGCACCCCAAAGGGAATAGAAGTTACTATGTCCACTTCGTACGAGTATGAAATTTGATTTATCAAGTGCAATTATCCACATTTCTTCACTTAAGAAATTATACACGTATCTCTTTGTCTTATAAACTTGTTAACTGTAATTTTCATATGTCATAAGTCGTTTCTGTAAGAAACTTATCCCATTTGATTTTTAATTTAGTGTTTCACATCGTATGTTTCGTTATCAATCTTGAATTAACTTTAAAAGTAATAATTTGAAGAAAATGGCGGACTATACTCCTAATGAAATTGTTGACATTCTGCTCGTTTTAGGTGAATATCAACGAAATAACCGAAGGGCAGCTGCATTATATCGTGAACGATTTCCTGACCTACAACATCCTAATCATGGTGTATAACGTAATATTGACATTCGTAGTCGTCGAGGATATTTTCTTCGACTAAGGAGAAGACGAAATGAACAAGATCATAAAAAAAATCCTCGATTTATTGCTGTACTGGCCATAGTTCATTCAGATCCCCACATAAGTTTACGGGAAATTGAAAGAAAATTGGGTGTTCCTAGGGCTACTGCAAGTAGATATTTATGGTCTGCATTGTCTGTAAGGTCTCATCCATATCACATAACTCTAAACCAAGCTTTAGTTGAAGAAGATCATCTTCGCAGGATGAGATTTTGTGAGTGGGCAGTGCAACAAATCAATAATGACAATAATTTTCTCAATTACGAGCTCCTCAGTGATGAGGCTATGTTCAAAAGTACTGGAGTATTAAATCGACGCATAATTCTCGTTATTGGTCTCCGGCAAATCCTCATGGGATGCAAGAGATTGACCATCAACATCGCTGGAGTGTAACTGTTTGATTATTTAATGGATATTTAGTAGGTCCATATTTTTTTTTATCACAATTTCGATAGAGATAGTTATTTACAGTTACTATGAGACAAACTCCCAATTTTACTTGAAAACGTCGACCTATTCACACGAGCGAGAATGTGGCTACAACAGGATGGCGCGGCCCCACATTACGCTCTTCTCGTTAGAGAGTCACCCAATTTTTATTTGTGGGGTTATCTACGAGATATAGTTTACCGCACGAGACCTGCTACGAGAGAAAACATGATTGAAAGAATTAGGACAGCGTGCTTAAACATTCCACGTGAAGTATTATTAAGCACCATAAGACATTTCCATCGACAAATAGAAATTTGTCAACAAATAAATGGTGCAATTTTTGAACATCTCATGGATTGAGTAAGTTTACACGAAACCAGCCCTTTTCAGTGCTATATGATACTCGAAATCCGACCGAGCAACCTCCTCGTGGTGAGTATCGGGTAATGATAATGCTGGCGGTACAACATAATGTTTGTTATCTCAGGATTTGTGGGCTTGGGGTTTGTGACCTTGGAACTGAAAAAATACGGCCTTCAAATGACATTGGATATTGAGCAAAAGGTCAAGGTTGTTTTCACATTTTCACGTTAAATTATTTTCTTTTTTAAATCCGGTATCCAAATCAAAGTTTCCCATTGAAGAACCATTCTCACCTTTGAATTACCTGGAAAAATGACCTGAAGGTCAACATTGTTGAGGTCGTTGTCACACTTGAGGTAACTTCACAACGTTCATTCCGCCAGAAAACTTAGATAAACAGCTACCAGGCAATTTTTTAGCATTTGACCTTGAATTTACCTTATCAAGGTCACGAAAAAAAGCTTAAAAATATTATTTCAGACGTAGAATTTTTCACTCTTACCGAATCCGGTGTCAAAAATAGGGATTCTCATTTAAAAAAAAAAGAGTTGACCTTGAAAAAATCGTTAAGGTCAAGTTAAAGGTCAATCTTTAGGTCATCATCAGATGTCCCCCTGCAAACCCAATAACTTTTGTCTGGAACATATTTTCCAGAAAAGTCAAATTCATAAGTTATCTACGTGGATTGATCAAAATGGCACACCTGTATATAAAACCGTTGATCATCAGTGAATTACGAACTTTATGTTATCAAAAAAGCATATTTTAAATATATTTTTCTATTAAAAAAAAATTATTTACTTATAGTGTTGAAATTATCGTCGCAACAATATACAGTTGGTCTTAAAGATGTGGTAGGGCACATGTCACATCGAACAATTTTGTACAATTTTTTCCATTCCTCACCTACTATTATTCATCAGAGAATAATACTGAACGCCAGAATAAATTTTTTGAAAATACGTACTCATTTACAAACTGCAATCTTTTTTTTAATAATATTATTTATAAAAGGTTTTCTTCTGCAAACCCTCTCTGCTAAAAATTCCGGACAAATTTCGGACAAATTCCGGACGAATTTCCGAATCCGGAATTTGCCCGAAATTTGGCCGATCGAAGGAACACGGAAATTAATTCGAATATCATCCGGTAGAATCCGAAAGTTGTACGGTCTGATGGATTCGATCAGTCCAGATTAGATCCGGTCTGGTCCGTATTTTGTACGGTCTGACGGATGCTATCAATCCGGATTGTGTCCGGGACGTCACCCGGATTCCATCCTGGTGAATTTGAAAATTTTTCGGATGAAGTAGAACGAAAAAAATAATAAACCCGTATATTGTCCGGTAGAATCCGAAAGATGTACGGTCTGACAGAGTCAATTAATCCGGATTGTATCCGATCATGTCCGTTTCTTCTGCGGTCTGGCAGACCGCCTAAATGTTATATAACAAGGTTATATATGCAGTTTACACACGAGTAATGCATTCTTCATTCATTGGAGCACACAAACCTATTTCTATAGCTTAACTTAACACTACTGCATATATAACCCACTTCACTAACGCAGAATATCGCAAGCTGAGTATATCAGTCGAAACAGTCCTTACATACTAACCAAGAAAATGTTTAGCGCTTGTGAGAAACGAACAGTGCCGGGCCGAAAAACTTTGGTGCCCCGAGTCATATTTAATTTTTAATTGCGGAATCCGATACTTATCCGAAATTTTTAGCAGGGTTATGTATACGGCCTGTCGGATGCGATTAATCCGGTCAAGTCCGAAATTTGTAAGATTTTTAGGAATGCGATTAATCCGGATCGCATCCGGTTAATTTCGAAATCTGTCCTTCTTGGCGAATGCGAATAATTTAGATCTTAGCCGTCTTTGCCCCAAATTTGTCTAGTTATTCGCGAAGGCAATACACCCTAATCTTATCCGGTAACGCAAAATAAACTAAAAAAATGAAATTCGATACAGTTATACAGTAGGGGAAAGTGAGATATGGTGTCAGTGCAGGGCGCGGTGACTCTTGCTAATAATTCTCGTGTTTCTTGAGTGTTATATTAGCTTTTTTATATAAAATAGCTTCCTTCAGTACCAAAGATAGCTATGTTACGTAAATAAAAAAATAATAAGAAAATGAACAAACATGAGCATTATTTGCAAGGGTCGCCATGCCCTGCACTGATACGATAACCCACTTTCCCCTACTTAATTATAAATTAACGAAAACATGATGTTAAAAAGTTGTACGATAAGTCATTATTGATTATATTTTTAATGCACTTTTAGGAAAAAAATTAGAACACTTTTGAATGAAGTATGTCAATAGTGAAATATTACGTACAATAATAGCATACGGTTTAGAGAAAAGTAAAACAAAAACTATTTGAATCAATTATTATCATTTCCGTCCACTGATCCTTCTTCCACTTCGTCGTCAATTTCATCATCATTCCCATAAACTCCTTTTTTTCAACATCATCGACAATTCAGTCAACTGCTCCTTCTTCCATATCGTCATCAAATCCATCATCATTCCCTTCAACTGCTACTTCTTTCCAAAACAGCAGTAAATTCACTTTCATGAACAGATTCATTTTCTATCGGAACCATATAATTATCCTCATCCTTGTTCAAAAGCTCATTAGTTTCCTCATCATTTCCCGTGTAACTATTCTCGTCTTTATCGAAATTCTCATTATTTTTGCTTATTTTCGAGGTTTCATTATCTCGTTCGTGATTTTTTTCTGACGCCCTACTCAAAAACGAAAGAAAAATATTCAATTTTTTCGATACGCCCTACTATGCAGTAGTATTTTCCGTTTTCACAACAATGTCACCAAATTACAACTTAAATCTGCGGATACTTTTTTGATAGAATCGGGCTGCTTCCGGAGTCAGTGTTTTCAACCGGATGAATTTCGGATTTTAGCAGACGATTTTCCGATTTCACTTGCATTTCATAAAATTACAACTTGAACCAGTGGATTAATTTTGTATAGAATCGGACTTACTTCGGAGTCGATGTTTTGGACCGGACAAATATCGGAGTTAAGCGGACGATTTTCCGTTTTCACTTTAATTTGATCGAAAGACAACTAAAACCATCGGATTACGTTCGGATAGAATCGGACTATTTCCGGAGTTGATGTTTTAGACCGAACAGATTTCGGATTTAATCAGACGATTTTCCGCTTTCACTTTAATTTCACCGAATGACAACTTAAACCTGCAGATTAATTTCGGATAGAATCGGACTGCTTCCGGAGTACATGTTTTTGACCGGAAGAATTTCAGATTTAAGCGGACGATTTTTCGGTTTTAGGTTCACAAAAATAATTTTAGGCACTGAGTTACGGACTAATTTTGGATCAAGTCGGAGTCTTTTGGGAGTGAAAGTTTAGTTTCGGATAAATTTTGAATTAGACCGGACTATTTTCCATTTTCAGTTCAACGAAAATAATTCCAGATTTTGAATTCCGGACTAATTTTGGATCAAATTAGACTCTTTCCGGAGTCGAAATTTATGGTCCAGGCAGACTCCGGACATAAACAGACAAATTTCTGACTGTTTTCGTACAGTTTTCAGATTAGATCGGACACATTTCAGAAAAGAATCGTGATATAGATTGATTTCGGATAAATTTGGACCGATTTCGCTGCTATCTTCTTTGACGTTATTTTAGGATTTTTTAAATTATTCCTACAATAGATAACTCATCTCTACTACTTAAAATCTGTTTAAAACACTTCTAATTGTATGACGTCTGCTATTTCTGCATAAGATTTGTTTTCTTCATATAAATTTAAAATAATTTGGCGTTCACTTTCGGTCGTCTCTTTTCCTTTTAGGCCCATATTCACTATTTTCTTAAACTTGTCTAACTCGCCTTCAAATAAATACGTAATGCGCGATGCGAAGTAACGTCTACTGAGATGCTCGTATTTATGGTATATGTACTAGGCCGAACATAATAAAAGTTTGTTAACGTTGTCGCTATTCGAATGAACCACTGTGGCAATACTTTTGTCCACCTGATTTTAGTGGCTAATCATTTGTTTTTAATATGTTTTAATACAAATTTGCGAATCCGACGAAACCGTTTCGTGCTTTAAACCTTAGAATCGAGTACTAAATTATTGTGACCAAGCTGGATAAAAACATTTTTTTATACGTTAACTAAAGCGAGTTTTATTTGGAAGTCTCACCTGTGCCAATACTTTTGTCGGGCACTGTGTTGTTAAAAAATACGTTAAAAGTAACATTTAATGATAAACCCCACTTCTTTTTAGCATTTTATAACATTAAATAGAAATTAAATTCATTCAAATTAAATAAAACGCAAGAAAATTGGCATCACGATTACTGGGGTGTTTGCCTTATAAGAATATGAATGTAAATATACATTTGAATTTGGAATGAAGGTTCAGCGATATTGAAAAACGGAAAAACTGACCTTTAAATTTAAAGATTTTTCGGGTTTCAATCGTGTGCGAAACTATGAATGTTGCCGACGTTTCGTGAACATTGCAGTTCACTTCTTCAGGGCTGACCTAAAACTGAAGTTTCAGGTTATGTTGTTCTTATATATGTATTCTCTACGATGCATGTGATTGGCCAGAGCGCACCATGGTGGGGACTGATTGAAAAAAAGACTTGATTGGCCAATCAAGTTCAACCAGTCCCCATCATGCGCCGCTCTGGCCAATCACAGACATCGTATAGAATACGTATATAAGAACAACATCGAATGCTTCATTGATCCATATCAGAGACGCATTGGATTTTCTACCAAAATAGTAATCAGCCCTTTTCAGGGCCTCTAAATTCATTTGATGAGGGATTCCTGTTTTTGTCAAAAAACATGATCTTCTCCATATAGAATCAGTGTTGTTAGACTGTTTGATGCTCATGATAGATTGATAGATTCTGGTCTATCAGACGCATCAAATTGATCAACCAACAATTTTGCGCTCTGTGACACTCATGTCACAGAGCTCAAACCCAGTTTCCTGCCTAGCAGGAAGTAGCAGTGCCATCGAAGTGGCCGCCGTAAAAATGGATGAAGACAATGACAGCAACTTCTCCGTTGTCTCCTGTATGAGCAAGAAGCGTAAACTCTCCAAGCTGTCGGATAACGCTTCTTCCAGCACCAGCAATGGCCATTCATCGGCCACCAGCTCCATCCAAGGAACTAGTAAGACGTCAAGAACGTCAGTCGTGAGTATGCATATAGCTAACTCACAAAAATCTAAATCGAGTACAGTTAGTACCAATAAAGCTGTTACAAATAATATTCCTAAATCTGGCACTAAACCGCTAAATTTAGGTACCGAAACAGGTACAGCGCCGGGAAAAATACCCCCAATTAATGTA
>CAKNXH010049903.1:0-16631 GCA_932178445.1 Andricus quercusramuli
TTTTTAAATATTCAAGTGGAAGCATTAATAGTCATTAATAATTATAAATTAACAAAGCATTTAATATTATAACATCATTATAATTTTCTACAACTTTTCAGACGTGATTTCCAGCACCTTATTATTTTTAAAAAATACAATATTTAAATGGGGGGAATCAAAATTTTTTAATCAAAGAATTCAAAAGCGATAGCGTCAATTTTAAAATTCAAAATTTAATAAAAGTATACATGAGAGAATAAACTGAATTGAATTGAATAAAAAAGATTAAACTTCCAATAATTCAAACGATTAAATTCTTCAAATTAAAAAATCAAGTTAAATTGAAAATGTCAAAAATTAAAAAGCTCAAAATTTCTTAATTTCAAAATCACATATTAAAAATTAATCACCTTGAATTTTCAAGTAGTAAAAATTGACATTTTTTAAATTATAAGTGTTATAAATGTGGCAGTAAAATCTTTTCCAAGTATTTCAAATTTAACAATTCTAAATTTTTAATAATCCTCATTTTTAAATTTCAAATTGAACAATTTTAAATGTGAAGTCATGACAAATTCAAGAATTTAAAATTGAAGCCATTACAGTTATGAACAATTTTAACTTGGAGGTCGTCAAAATAATTTTATTTTTTTTTATTTTAAAGGGTTAAATTGAATAAATATTCAAGTTGAAGCATTAATACATATAAATTGACAAAGCATTCATTATTATGAGATTTTAACAATTTCGAACAATTTTTCAAGTGTGATTTCCAGGACCTTCATATTGTGCAAAAATAGAATATTGAAATGGGGGAATCAAAATTTTTAAATCAAATAATTTAAAATCGATAGCGTCAATTTTGAAATTAAAAATTTAAGAAAAATACACCTGAGAGAATAAACTGAATTAAATTGAATAAAAGAGACTAAATTTTTAATAACTTAAATTTTCGAATTAAAAGAATCAAGTCAAATTAAAAAAGTAGAAAATTGAACAGCTTCAAATTTTTCAATTCCAAGATGACATATTAAAAATTAAACCCCTTGAATATAATAGCAGCAGAAATTGAAATTTTTTATATTTTAAGTATTATAGACCAGGCAGTACAATCTTTTCCAAGTATTTAAAATTTAACAATTCTAAATTTAAACCATTTGTTGTTTTAAAAATTTGAATGGAACTATTTTCAATGTGAAGTCACGCCAAATTTAAGAATTTGAAATTGAAGCCATTGAAGTTATAAACAATTTTGATTTGGAGGTCGTCAAAATAATTTTTTTATGATTCAAAGGGTTTAAATTTAAAAATAGTCAAGTCAAAGGATTAATAACAATTAATAATTATAAATTGACGAAGCACTAATTATTATAAGGTCATTATAATGCTGTACAACTTTTCTGATGTGATTTCTATGACCTTAATATTTTTCAAAAATAGAATATTTAATTAAACAAATGATTTAACTTTTTAAATTAAAAAATCAAGTCAAATTGGAGATGTTGAATATTGAGCATCTTATATTTTTCGATTTACCTTTACCTTTATCTTCTTCAAGTATTTGAAATTTCGCAAATCTAAGTTTTGAATTCTTATTTATTTCAAACGGAACTATTTTATTTTCTGTCATGAATACTGTAAGGATTTCAAATTAAAGCCATTAAAGTTATAAACAATTTCAATTTGGAGGTCGTCAAAATCAATTTTTTTCAATTCTCAAATGGTTTATATTTGAAAATAGATAAGTCATTCGAAATAAATAGCATTATTTATAATTAGAAACATTTATTTAAACAATGTTTTATGCAATTGAATTTTTTCTCACTATCGCTTTTTACGAATTTTTGATAGTGAATGATGGATTATTTTTTCGGGAAAACCTTGTTTACAACTCTACTGTTTTGAATTTTTAAAGTGAATTTTTCATTGGCTCAAATCTTTAAAATTATTAACTTATTTTCAAAATTGGATACAGGAAAGCTGTAGGGAATGTCTTCTCCAAAAAGACAAGCCATCACTAACTAAAAATCAATCTTTTTTTTTTTAATCAAGGAACCATAGTAAGGAACAATTCAGTTGCAAAACAAATTCTGTAAATAAATTTATTTGTTAAATTTCAAAATTTTTTCATTAAAAATAACGTTTTATATTTGAAATGACATCAGTAATATGATGTTGATTCTCAAAATCATATAAAAACTGTATATTTTCTAAATTAAAAAGTCGCTGATTGAAAATTGATTAAAATTTTAGCAATACAATTTTTAAATACCGTAAAGAAAATATTCTGAATTCCACTGAACCAGGTTGTTGCAAGATTTCCTCTCGCAACGTTGATTTGATGGATGATTATTTTTTGAAAATCAAACAAATTCCAACTCTGAGTGTGCTTCGCGATTTCCTCCAGATCGATCAAGCGGAAATTTCTATAAAAAGAAAAAAAAAGATAAAAGATTGCTCCAAGGCATAAAATATTCTTTCGAATTGCTGAGAGGAGCATACCGATAATTGCGACTCCAGCTATCGAGGGTCTGTCGCATAGACGGATTTATCAAATGCAAATTTTTATACATCTTAACTTGATTCTCTCGAAAAATTTTCATATTGTGACACAAAAATTTCTTTATCTCAGCCTTTTCTTTTGTAAGACTTGCCTGGAGTCAAGAAAGATTAGATCGAATCCATTTCAAATAAGGCAGACAATTTCAATTTGTTTTTTAGAGAAAATTGAACGACACGTATTTTTCCAATTTGGGAAAAAAAATTTCCACAAAGTCACGAGTATTTTAATTTTGACGTCTATTTAGGGAAAAATACAAATTTTATAGTTTTTTGTATCATTTAGATGTTCTAATTTTCTTTTCTGATTCTAGTAAATTTTACCGTCCTCTTTTGAAATCCATCGGGAAATTTGAAAAAAAAATATAAAGTAGATTTTTCACAGAAAACCCACATTTATGTTTTTCATTTATGAGGATATCCTGTGTTTTTTATGCGACATAAACTTTTTTTGTCGTCGGGTTAATTTTGTTTTTAATAGAATTTTTGCATTTTCCTCGGAAACAACGAAAGATAGAGAAAAATTTCAAGATAAAAGTGTGCACCTCTAGAAAACTTTATCAAAAACTACCTTTTGCTCTCTTGTGATATCTTGCATTATTTATAAAAAATAGACAATTATATTTATAGAAAAAAAATATTTCGGCTACAAAAATAGTTTAACCCGCATTAATCTCATAGGATGCTTTTCTTATATGAGCAAAAACTTTCAAGAATATTTAAAAAAAAGGGGTTTTTACAGAAAATCTAATTTTCAGATTTTCAAAATGCGAAGAAAAGAATAAAGAAGATTTTCTGCAAAACCCCATCTTTTTTATTTTTACAATATTTTTTTTATTTCTGCTAATTAAGAAAGACATCTATAGGCTTCACGCTTACTGAATCATTTTTGTGGTAAAAAATTCAACTACTTAGTTGAAAGTTCGAATGGTATGTAAAAAGGTAATTTCTTTATTGCAAATTCATCTCTGCGGTCAAAAATTTAAATATTTCACTGAAAAGTAATTTTATTAACTGAAAATTTAACTGTTCCATTTTTGGTTGAAAAAGTATCTTTTTCAGTTGAAAATTCAACATCATAGTTGAAAATGTATATCTTTAGTTAAAAATTCAACTATTGTTTTTAAACTCATGTATTTTATTAAAAATTGATCATTCTTGGTGCTAAATTCATCTATTCAGTTGAATGTTGATCCCTTTTGTTCAAAATTCATCCTTTTAAGATTCATCATTTTAATTCAAAATTTATCTCTTCGCTTGAAAATTTAACCGTTTCGTTGAAAATTCTTATTTCTGGTTGAAATCAACTGTTTTTAATTGTAATTAAAATCTTTCGTAGTTAAATCATATCAAATATTACATTTTTCGTTGACAGTTCATATTTTTTGTTAAAAATTCAATTGAGTATATTATATTTAAAAAAAAATCAATATTTATTCAATTGATTGAGAATTAATTTTTTTTAACTGAAAATGTATCTATTCTATTTTTGGTTAAAAATTCACTTTTTGTTAGAAAATTCATCCTTTTGGGTTAAAAATACAACTCTTTGATTTAAAACTAATCTGTTTTAGCTAAAAATCCGGCCGATTATTTGAAAATTCATCTTTTGTGTTAGAATTTCACTATTTTTTATTTCGAATAAAAAATTGTTCAGCTTAAAATATCAACAATTTCATTTTTTATTAAAAATTTATTTTTTTCGATTGAAAAATCGACTGTTATATAGAAAACTCGTATCTTTTACTGGAAAATTCGACAATTTTGTAAAACATTAAACTACTCAATTGAAAATCAACTCTTTTGTAAATAAAATTTCTTTTTGGTTTCAAAATTCAACAATTTGGTTGAAAATTCATTTATTTTGTTGAAAGTTTGTCTTTTTGGTAGAAAACTAATCTTTTTGGTGGAAGATTTATATTTTTTATTGAAAATTTGACTGTGCTTGGTTAGAAATTCATCTTCTTTGATTAAAAATTGAAATAACTTGGTAAATATTGAACTTCTTTGTTAAAAATTTTTTTTTCAAGATTCACCTCTTTGGTTGAAAACTGAACTACTTTGTTGAAAACTTTTTTTTTGTCTTTTTAGTTGAAAATTAATTTTCTATCTGAAAATTTAACCATCCCATTTTTAGTGTCAACTTTATCCTTAATAAGTTAAAAATTAAACTGTTTGGTATAAAAGTGGTATATTTTTTTTAAATTTCTTTTTTTCGTTTGGTTGAGGATTCAGTCATTTTCTTGAAAATTCGTCTATTTTGTTTCAGTTCATCCAGTTGAAAAATATTCTTTCTATGTTAAAAAATAATTTCGAAAACCTTATGTAGTTGAAAATTCAACAATTTGGTAGAAAATTGAAATATCCGATTGAAAATGTACTCTTTTATAGAAAATTTGTCTTCTTGGTTTCAAAATTAAACAGTTCCTTTAAATTTTTTTTAATATTGACCTCTGGTTGAAAATTTGTTTTTTCGGGTTAAAAATAATTTTGTATCAAAAAATTTAATTATTCCCTTTTTGGTGTAAAATGTATCCTTTGTAAGTTCAGCATTGGCTTATTTGGTATAAATGTCATGTACTTTGTCGAAAATTCATCTTTTTGGGTAGAAAATTAATTTTTATTTGTTGAACATCCATCTGTTTGGTTGAGTATCCAAATGATTGAATATTCGCCTTTCTTTGTTAAAAATTAATTTTTCAAATCTTTTTTACTATTAAATTCAACAATTCGATAGAAAAATAAACTATTAGATTGGAAATTATCTCTTTTATAAAAAAAAATGGTCTTTTTGGCTTTAGAATTCTACAATGTAATTGAAAATTCATGTATTTTTTTGAAAATTCGTCTTTTGTAGTATAGACAACTAATCTTCTTCGTAAAAGATACATGTTTCTGATTGAAATTGAACTATTTTGTTGAAAATTCATCTTCTCTGTTTGAAAATTCAAGTACTTGGTTGAATGTTGATTTATTTGGTTAAAAATTCATTTTCATCCATTGTTTGGTTGCGGATTCAATTATTTTTTTGAAAATTCGTCTTTTTCGGTTCAATTCAACTGCTAACAAATGTGTGTTCCTTTATTAAAATTTAAATTTTTGAACCTTTTTTAGTTAAAAGTTTGATTATTTGGTAGAAAATTCATCTATTTTTATGATATGTAACTTATATTTTTTGGTAGAAAAGTCATATTTCTTCGTTAAAAATTAACTTTTTTGGTGAAGATTCGTCTGACTTCCAAATAATTCCTTTTGTCGGCCTAAAAATTAAACTATTTGTAGGTAGGAAATTCAACTATACAGTTAAAAATTCTACTATTTTGTTGAAAATTGAATTATATTGTTGAATATATAATTATATTATGTTTTGTTGAATATTCCTACTTTTGGGTTGAAAATTCATCTTTTACGGTACAAAAGTTATCTTTCTTGGTTCAAAATGCCCTTTTTTAATAGAAAATTAATCTTCCTCGTTGAAAATTCACGCTTTTTTTTAAAATTCAACTTTATGGTGAAAAATTAATCTCATTTGTAGGAAATTTAAGAATTTTGTTAAAAAGTCATTTTTTGTTCGAAAATTCAATTGTTCTGTCGATAATTCGTCTTTTTGGATTGAACATTTAACTAATTTGATCGAATAATCTATTTATTCGCTTAAAAATTTAACCATATCGTAGAAAATCCTTTTTTTTTTTTTATTGAAAATTATTTCTTTTTCAATTGAAAATTTGAGTATTCCAGTTGAAGATTCTTAATTTTAGTTGAAAATTCATTCCAAGATTAAAAATTTGACTATTTTGTTGAATATTCTATTTTTTGTGAAAGATTTATCTTTCAATTGAAATTGTAAGCATTTCATTTTTGATTGAAAATTTATCATTTTCATTTAAAAATTCAACAGTTATTTGGATGAAAATTTAATTTTTTTAGTTGAAAATTTAACTACTTGATTGAAAGTTGAACAACTTTGTTCAAAATTCATTTTTCTGGTTAAAGATTCTTGATTTCAGTGGAAAATTTAACTATTTTGTTGGAAATTCGGTTTTATTGGTAGAAAATTAACTTTTTCAACTGCAAATTTAACTTATACATTTTTGATTGTGAGTTCATCTCTTTCAGTTAAAAGTTCAACTACTGGGTAATATTTGAACTACTTGTTAAAAATTCATTTTTTAGTTTATTTGGTTTTAGTTAAAAATTCCTCTCTTTGGTAGAAAATGTAATTATTTTGTTAAAAATTCGTTGCTTTTTTGTTGAAAACTTATTTTTTAAATGTAGATTCAACTATTCCAATCCAAGATTCTTCATTTTAGTTGAAAGTTCATCTCCTTGATTAAAAATTGGAATATTTTGCTGGATATACGATATTTTTGTGGAAAAAAAAATTTCACAGTGAAAATGTAAGTGCTTCATTTTGGTAGAAAATTTTAATTTTTTTATTTAAAAGTTCAACTGCTTGGTTAAAAATTCATGTTTAATTTTTAAATTCGTCTTTTTTTCTAGAAAATTAATCTTCTCGGTTAAAAATTTATATTCTTGGTTCAAATTCAATTATTTGGTTAAAAATTAATCTACTTTTTTTTAAATTAATTTTCTCGGTTAAAATTGTAATTTTTGGTGGAAAATTCAATTCATTGGTTAAAACATATTCTACTTTGAAGAAAATTCAACAATTTCGTGAAAAAGTCTTTTTTTTAATTAAAAGTTCAACGGTTTTGCTAAAAATTCGTCTTTTTGGTTGACTTCAACTGGGTTTTTATTTAAACTTGAAATTTGATTGGGCTGACATATCAATTATGCATTACATTTTTTGTTGAGAATTCGTCTCTTTCGGATAAAAATTATTCTACTTTGTAGAAAATACCACAGTTTTTTAGGTAAATATTTATTTTTGAACTGAAAATGAAACTATTTCATTTTTGGCGAAACGTTGACGTTTTTTAGGAGATTCAACAATTTAGCTCGAAATATATCTTTTCCAGATGGAAATTTATGTATTTTTTTAAACATTCGTCTTTTTCGGTGGAAAATTAATGTTCTTGGTTAAAAAATTCACTATTTTGTTGAAATTTTTAAATTTTCGTTAAAAAATAAAGCATTTTAGTTAAAAATTCGCGTAAGTCTAGTTTATGCGGAGTAATCCACCATAATTTTATTTAATCCAGAGTAGTCGAGGGTAATCCGAAGTAATCCACCTCCGCTGTACCCCATTTTCAGGAGTTGTTTCCCCCGCGATTTTGTATTATTCTTGATTGATTACCAAAAATTGGTAACGTTATTTATTAACGGCCTCTAATTCCTTCTAAAAAACAAAATATTTGTAAAACCTGCCTGATTTGAAATGGATTCAATAATTAGGATTAAAAATTATTCTATACAAAATCAAATATAGTAAGTTCTTTTTATATTAAAATTATATCCAAACCTCAGAACTATTTCTTTCCAGTGGATCTATAATTGCAAATTCAATAATCGACTTCTTCATTGTGACAATGAATTCATTTTCGACTTCCTTTAATAAATCATTCACGAATTCTAGAAATCTGTGACGAAATTCTTTGGGAATTAAAATCATGATGTTCGCTATTATTTTCTCTTCCAGAGGAGTAACGTGAATGGTATCGATTCCGTTTTGAATATAATAGTAGTATTTATTAATATCCTTATCGCCATTACTAATTCCATCTTCAGAAAGTTCTGGTCTTACGATTAATTCAATCAGGAATCTTCGAACTTCCTCTCTCCTCAATCGCTGTTCCGTATATGATTTTTTTGAAGAACCCTTTTTTTCTCTTTTATTTGAAAATTGAGAGCTTTTATCTTTCGATTTGAATTTTTTGCAGGACGGAACATTAGATAATTCATCAGGAAATTTAAAAAGTGGTTTCACTTTCGTATCGATTATGTTTGGCAACTTTATCGATTCCTGTGAATGTCTTTTGGGAGCTCTAAATACTTTTAGAGACTTTCGCCTTTCTTCTTCCATGCAATCACAATACATATCTAAAAATAAGAAGATAATTATACAGTTGAAGCTATCAATAAGACCGCTACGAATAAGACCAAGACCGCTACGAATAAGGCCGCTTCCCCTCATCCTTGCTCGAGCTCGCCGAGACGCTTCCCCCACTCTCACGCTGACTGCGAAATTCCAGTCAGCCGCTACCAACAGTGCCGCTGAAGAAAAGGCGATTTTTATGGTTTTTAGGAGTTTTTTTATATCATCCAAATATATCGAATGTTAATTTTATTTTGCAAGGAGTAGAAAGGCCCCTGGATGCTTTCTGAAACATTTTCGAATTTTTATTTTTAAATTATATATCTAGATGTAGAATTTCAATGCGCATCTTTTTTTTGCAAGCAAAAAGTTGTAGCTTTTTTAGTTTACGAATTGTAGTAAAAAAACAGACTGCACAGTCAGTCAGTTTTTGGAATTTTTAATACAATTTTCAGGGAATGCAGTTCAAAATTTCCTTTGATTAATACAAAAGAAATTTTTAATAATTTTTTTCTGATGTTTGGCGCACATTGGACACATTCATTGTTGAAAATATATCATTTTAGTTGAAAATTCATCTCTTTGGTTTAAAATTAAAGAATTTTTCTGAAACTTCTTTTTTTCTTGAAAATTAATTTGCTTGATTGAAAATTGAACTGTTCCATTTTTGGTTGTAAATTAATCTATTTTAGTTGAAATTTCAACTTTTTTTCAAATTCATGCATTTGTTAAAATTTTCCTCTTTTTCGTAGAAAATTAATCTTCTTTGTTGAAAATTAAACTTTGGTTGTGAGTTGAACTACTTTGTTGAAAATTCTTTTTTGTTGTTGTTGAAGATTCATAACTTTAGCTTAACATTCATCTCTTTGGTTTGAAATTTAAATATTTTATTAAAATTCATTTTTTCTTGTTGAAAATTTTGTCGCTTTTGGAAAAAATTAATCTTTTTGGTTGAAAATTAATCCTTTTTTGTCAAAAGTTCTACTACTTGATTTTGAGTTGTACTACTTTCTTCGACATTAATTTTTCAAGATGAAGATTCATAATTTTAGCTGAATATTCATCTCTTCGGTGGAAGTTGAAATATTTCATTGAAAATTCATCTTTGTTTTGAAAAATGTATCATTCTAGTTGAATGTTTATCTCTCTGGTTGAAAATTTAATTACTTTGTTAAAAGAATCATGATATTGTAAATATTTATTATTTTAATTGAAGATTCATTACTTTGGTTAAAACTCGCTAACTATTTTAAGAAAAATTACGTTATCTTTTTTTTTTAATTTATCTGAAAATTTTTAAAATTTAAGTTTAAAATCAAATATTTCGGTTAAAAATGTATGTATTTTGTTGTTAATCCGTCATTCTTAGTGAAAAATCAATCTTCTTGATTAAAAATTTAACTACGGGATTAAAAATAGACCCATTTTGTTCAAAATTCATTTTCTTGTTGGAAGATTCATATCTTTCATTGCAAATTTAATTATTTTGTTGAATTTTTTTTTAATAAATCTTTTCAACTGCAAGTTTAACTGTTCCATTTTTGATAAAAAATTTATCGTTTGTAGCTTAAAATTGAACAATTTGGATGAAAATCAACCTTTTTTGTTGAAAATTACACTGTTTTGTTGAAAAATCGTCTTTTTATGAAATTTCATTGATTGAATTTTTTTAAATTATCATTATTACAATACGAACCAAAAACAAGTGCAATTTCTCGATCTTTCACTTTGTTCAATTCCACGAATTTGAAGCATTGAAAAATTCGCGGAATTAGGAATCCGGTCAATCTCAACTATTAGATGTTTATGTTTTGTTTTACTTTTGCACGGTTCGTCTCAAAAATAGAACCAATATGAAAAGAATAAATTATTTTACATTACGCAAATTTATTTATTCATTTATTTTTAATACTTTTGTATTACCTGATTGCTTGATTATTTTGTATTATTGGCGCTGGGTGAACTGTATCTGAGAGCGACTTGAGACATTAATAATTTCTGAAATATCAGTTCGATTGGGCTAAAGTTGTCTAGAAAATTTCTTTGTGATGTTTTTAACAACTTTCTCGTTAGAAGTTTTTTGTTACTAAAAATTTGTTCGATGCACGAAACGCTGGAAGTTAAAGAAGTCCAATGTGCGCCAAGCATAAAAAAATTAACAATTTTTTTTTTATTTTTAAAATTCCTTTCATTGACAAAGGAGATTTTGAACTACGTTCCCTAAGAATTTCATCGGAAAAATTCCAAAAACTGACTGATTGAGCAACAGTTGACGTGAAAAACGAATTAAAATCGATTTTTCCAAAAAAGTCAGTTTGTTACTTGAATTAGAGAACTAACTAAGCAAGCTACAACTTTCTGCCTGCAGAAAAAAGATGCGCAATGAAATTCTACATCTATATATAATCTTTAAAAATTAAAATTAAAAAATTTGTGAGAAAGCATCCAGGGGCCTTCCTACTCCCGGCGAAATACAATTAATATTCGATATATTTGGATAATATAAAAAATCTCTCCTAAAAACCATAAAAATCGCCTTTTCTTCGGCGGCACTATTGGTAGCGGCTGACTGGAATTTCGAAGTCAGCGTGAGAGAGGAGGAAGCGTCTCGGTGAGCTCGAGCAAGGACGAGGGGAAGCGGCCTTATTCGTAGCGGTCTTATTGATAGCTTCGACTGTACATCAGGGAGCGGTCGAAAAAGGTTTCAAAAATTTCTTGTTTGCAGAGTTCTTAAATTTTATTGAGTTTCAATTTTTTTTTACATACCTGGAGGTCAAGAAAGTCTTCTCAATTTTTTTCGGATTTTAATCCATCATTTTCTGAAAGATAATTCCTATTTAATTTACCATTGTTTTCGGAATTTTTTTTAACACGTTTGTAAATAGGAGGAAAATTATTTGAGATACATAAAAAATTTTTAGTGGCAAAAATGCATTAGAAAAAAATCCCTAAGACCCAGGAATTGAAATTGGCAATGCAACGAATTTTCAACATTTTTATTTTGATATTTTGTAAACTTATCTTCATAACTTGTAGCTGAAACATTTTTTTGTGAAATTTCCTTATTTCGGAATTTTGTATCTAACAGAATTAATTTTTTTTATTTATAAGTTTAACATTTTTCAAGCTTGTGTGGAATTTTTAAGCCAAGAAATACACTAGAAAAAAATTGGACAAGATCCAGGAATCTTAATTGAAAAATAGGATCTTCTAAAAATGCTGAATCGGTGTTTGTTGAATTTAAAAAGTTACCTGTGAACCTGATTTCCTTAAATGCAATTATTTTTCGAACTGAGAATAATTTTGTTAGGAGATATGAACGGATGGGTCGGCGTCCAACGTCAGGATACAGATACAGGAGGGGTACTAGGTAATTTTGGGGATCCAACAAGAAAAAATTATAACGGGGAAAAATTAGTTAGCTTATGCTTAGAGAAGGACCTATTTATTACAAATACCTGGTTTCGACATAAAATGATCCATACTTACACCTGGTGTAAAGGAAATAACCGCAGTATAATTGACTTCGTTATTGCAGATGAAAGACTAAGAGAACTAGTTACAGATACAAGAGTCATGAGGGGGGCCGAATGCAATACTGATCATTACCTTTTAGTCTCCAGGATGAACTTAGGGCGGGGGTGGAGAAGAAAGAGAACCAAACAAACGAAACAAACGCGAATCAAGGTCGAAAATTTACAGAAACCGGAATTACGAATTAGGTATTTTCACTTCAACCACCAGCTAACTTCTCTTCGTTGAGTGCTGAGGGGAAAACAATAGATCAAATGCATGGGACAAAACTTTATTTTGGTAATATCTTTATAATGAATAATAATTATTACTATTTTATTATGTCATTGAATAGTTCTTAAAAAATAAAAACTATTTTACTCATACATTTATATAGAAAAAATTAGTTTTTACGAAGATATTAACAAAATAGTGCAAAAATGGAGCGAATCCCATGCATTTGATCCATTGTTTTCCCCTCAGCAGTCAACGAAGTGAAGTTAGCTGATTATGAAGTGAAAATACCTAATAGATTTTCAGAATAAGATAAACGAACGCATAGATAAGGCAATTTGGGAGTCGCTTGAAAGGAACAAAGATGTAGAAGGTGCGTGGGCTTTATTGCGCGATACCATTGTTGAAACTGCGATTGAAGTGTGTGGTATAGCGAGGGTAGGAAAAAAGTCTGGCGATGCGTGGTGGAACGATGAAATTGCGGCAGCCCAACAAGAAAAGAAAGAAGCGTACAAAAGAACGTTGAACATGACAGGTCTTAGCGATGAGGAGAGAAATAGACTCAAAAATGATTACAGACACAAAAAGAGGAAAATTAAACGTCTAGTCAAAGAGAGTAAAGAGAAAACCAGAACAGAAGAAGAGAACAAAATAAAAAACTGCTTTGAAGGAATTATGAAACTATTATTTAAAGAGATGAAGGGAAGTAAAAGTACAGAGTTTTTTAGCATGAGAAACAGCAAAGGTGAAATGCTATATGATATAGACGGGATAGTAGACGCTTTAAAAGATTATTTTAAAGAACTATTAGGAGGTGAAGATATAGGGCAACAAAACTACGACATTGAACATAATGCATTAGAAAACCCAATTGAAAAAGTCAGTGTCACTGAGGTCAGAGATATAATTAACAACTTGAAAAATGGTAAGGCTGCTGGTTTAGACAGTATTAGCGCTGAAATGCTTAAATACGGTGGCGAGTACATACCTCACAGGTTGTGCGAATTGATAAATTTATGTTTCGAGACAGGAGAAGTCCCAGACGATTGGAGAAAGGCGATTATTGTACCAATTTATAAAAAGGGAGATAAAAGCAACTGCAGTAATTACAGAGGTATCAGCCTACTAAGTACCGTAAGTAAAATATACTCAAAAATACTTATTCGTAGGGTAATGGAAATTACAGAAGAGAAGATATGGGAAGTCCAAAGTGGATTTATGCCAGGAAGATCATGTACAGATCAGATATTTAGCCTAAGACAGATCACAGAAAAAAGCTTGAGAGTAGGAAAGAAAGTTTTCTGTGCATTTATTGACCTAGAAAAAGCTTTCGACACGGTAAATAGAAGTAAACTTTGGGAAGTCCTTAAAGAGTATGGAGTGAATGGAGGGCTCCTACAAGCAATAAAAACAATATATACGGGTAGTAAAGCAAGTGTAAGGGTAAATGGGAAACTGAGTGACTGGTTCGATATTATGCAAGGCGTGAAACAAGGATGCGTTATGTCCTCGTGGCTATTTATCATATTCATGGATAAGTGTCTAAGAACTGCCCTCTTCAACGAAAAAGGTATAGATCTCGAAACCGTCAAAGTACGTGGGTTGGCTTTCGCAGATGACAAGATTGTTATGGCAGAATCAGTCGAAGACTTGCAAAGAATGTTGACTAAACTTAACACAAGCATGAAGAACATGGACCTCAAAATTAACGTGAATAAAACGAAAGTCATGGTTTTTGAGGGAAAAAGTGAGAAAACAATATGCAACATTGTCCTAAATGATGTGAGATTAGAACAAGTTGACAAGTACGTATATCTAGGTAGTCTATTCACTAGCGACGGAAAAATAGATGGGGAATTAGATAGGCGCATAAATAAGGGTAAGCAGGTTATCGGTAGAGCAGGATCCATCCTCACGAATAAAAACATATCAAAAAAAGCTAAAATGGCCATACATAATTCCATATTCGTACAAACTGTACTATACGGTAGCGAGACATGGACCTGTCAAGAAAAGGACAGGAGAAAAATCAACGCGATCGGCATGAAACCTCTGCGCATAATATGCGGAAAAACACTGATGGACAAAGTCCGAAACGAGATAATCCTCAATGAATGTGGTACAGGAGACACGCTAGTTGACATATGGGAAAGAAATCAGTTAAGATGGTTCGGACATCTTGAAAGAATGAAAAATGAACGACTGACGAAGCAAGTATATAAAGGTAAAGTAAATGGCAGAATGCCCAGAGGTAGACCGCCGAAAGAATGGTTAGAATCTGTAAATGAGACATTGATCCGAAGAGACATAAGAAGTCATAGGAACAGAAGAGCTTGCATGAAGAAATGCATGGACGTAAAGGAAGCTAGAGTAGTATGCCAGGACAGAAATGTGTGGCGACAAATAGTTTATAAGCAGAGTGACAATAGAGTGAATGATGCCTGAAACAAAGACCTTGGATACTAATGGGCCCAAGTGGGGAACCATACATAACAATTTTGTGAGGCTCCTCACTTGGGGTGATCGCTAGAGAGATTGATCAGCAACCTGGGTCGGAGCAGTGTTGCGGAGTGAACGTGTTATTTGAATAAATAACACGAAAACTCCAGATCAATCTAAAATATCTATACCATAACACATATACCTACATACCTATCTTATACCATATAACGACCTACTTTACACCTATATACCTATCCCACTACTTTCCAACCGAGCAAGTCACGCCTACCCCGAAAGGGAAATGGCTTAATGGTATAATAATAATAAACTGAAAGAAGGCATCGTTCTTTGTGTATGCAATTTCACCCACTTTCTTCTTTTTTCTTGTAATTTCGAAAAATGTTAAACTTATAAATAAAAAAAATTAATTCTCTGGGATACAAAATTCCGATATAAGAAAATTTGCTGTTGTTCATTAAATACCAAAATCAAAATTTGAATAATTCGCTGTATTGCCAATTTCGATTTCGGGGTCTTGGAAATTTTTTCTAGTATATTTCTATGTTTAAAAACCCCAACAATGCCCACAAAAATGTTTAAACTACAAGTTATGAAGATAAGTTCACAAAATACCAAAATCGAAATTACAAAAATTCTCTGTATTGCCAATTTCGATTCCTGGGTCTTGGGGATTTTTTTCTAATGCATTTTTGTCACTAAGAAGTTTTCATGTACCTCAAATAATTCTCCTCCTATTTGTAAACGTGTTAGAAAAATTTTGGTAAACAATGGTAAATTAAATGAGAATTATCTCGCAGAAAATGATAGATTAAAATCCGAAAAAAACTGAGAAGACTTTTTTGTAGACTTTTTCGTAAAAAATTAATTTCTTTCGGTTGAGGATTCAGCTATTTTGTTGAAAATTCGTCTTTTTTTGTTAAATTCAACTGTGATTGATTTCGAATTAAATTCTTTTTTGGTTGAAATAATGTCAAATATTATATTTTCCGTCAAGAATTCTATTTGGTAAAAAAATAACTTTTTTGTTGAAAATTCATAGTCTCGATTTGAAAATGAAACTGTTTTGTAGAAAATTAATCTTTTTGGTCTGAAAATTCAACAATTTAGTGGACACTTTTCTTTCTTTCTTGGTTCAAAATTCGGCTTATTCGTTTGAAAATTTATCCCTTTTAGTAAAAAAATCTCATCTTTTTTTATTGAAAATTCAACTATTTTGGTAAAAAATTAATCTGATTTGGTTGAAAATTCGCCTGTTTTGTTGAAAATTTGTCTTTTTTGGTTGAATTCTACGGTTTTTGACATCAAATAAAATTTTTTTTTGTTTAAATATCCACTATTAAATTTTTCGTTGAGAATTCATCTTTCTTGTTTGAAAATTCAACTCGTTGTTTGAAAATTGAAGAACTATGTTAAACTTTTTTTTTGTAAAGGATTCATTATTTTAGTTGAAAATTCATCTCTTGTATGAAAATGTAACAATTTTGTTTGAAGTTTCATTTTTATATGGGTTAAAAATGAAATTATTAACTAAAAATTTATATATCACAGTTGAAGATTCATCATTGAGGTGAAAGTTCATCTGTTTGATTGAAAATGTAACTATTTTGTTGACAATCCGTTACTTTCTTTTTTGGCTGAAAATTAATTTTTCTACTGAAAATTTAAATATTCCAGTTAAAGATTCTTCCTACAAGCTGGAAATTTATCTCTCAGGCCTGAATTACACTACCGTCGGAAATTGTGCGCACGACTCGCGTGAGCGCTATTAAAAATCACTGCTGACTTCGAACCACGATATTTCGGCGAAAAAAAGAGATAGGGCATTTTTTTTTAAACAGTTGGAAAGCTCGTGAAATTCCACGTCTATTGGTACCCATCAAAT
>CAKNXH010049913.1:1052-22415 GCA_932178445.1 Andricus quercusramuli
ATATATATATATATATATATATATATATATATATATATATATATATAGACACACACACACATTTTTCAAGAAGAGAGTGTAAGAAGATCAACACAGTTATTAAACTCTCTGACAGACGAGTTAGTGTATATAATCATTGAATCTAATATTTTCAGTACCTATTTGACTTAATTGTAATATTGATCGTCTCCTCCTCCTCCTGATCCTCCTCACTCTCTATTCTTTATTGTATCCTCATCATCCTCATCCTTCTCATCCTCTATTCTTCCACATACATTTTAATAGTTTATTTAACGTAATTTAGGATAACTCAAGATTCAACAGGGAGAACGTGATTACAACTACAAGAAAAAGCAGCGTACCCGATGGTGGCGCACTCTATGATAATCTTTGCTAACCCCAGGTTTCCGTTTTAGTGAAACAAAGTTTCGTCTACTAAGTTGGAACAGTTGAATCAACTGTATATCCATTATTCTGTTAACCAGAAATCCTGGTCACTTTAAATGGACTTATTTAACTACCATTTTTTTTAAATGTTTGTTCTGTGAAAAAAGCAGGATTTGCAGCTGTTATATATAATAGCAGATTTTAAAATACGTAATCAAGACTCCATTCAGCATTTTTAGTATTATTTAATTAAATGTCCATATCACTCAATGTTGATTTAAGAGTTCTAGAAAGTAGATGTGCATGTTATCACTAGATCATTGTAATATTTTTTAGTGTTCGATTCACAGTATTCTTGCATTAGATTATAATATTACTGAATTTATTTTATCATTCATGATACTTTCTTTCAATGTTTCAAGTAAGTCAGTTGAATCTTTTCAGCAAATTACTCTATAATGCGAAAGATTATTTCAACGTTTCTTACAGTTCACTATAATATTATTAAAAATTATTACGAAGCTACCAGGTATTAATTGCTAATAGTTTATTTTACATCTGAGTCATATGGATATAAGATTCTAAATCTCTCACTGTGATCCAATGGATGTAATAAGATCTCTTAAGAACCTGTTAGTACTTTTCAAGATTCATCCAAAAATGTTTATATGGTTTGATTAATTTGGAGAGACATGCTGCGAGGTTTCTGATTGTTTTAGAGTCGCTCAATTGCAAAGCTTTCTGAAATCTTGCAAATGTTACATAATTATTTTTTTAGAATTAATTTTCTCTCTCTCTCGCTCTCCCCCTCGCTCTCCCCCTCACTCTCTCTCGTATTTACGTAGCATGCTTTAGATAAGAAATAACCTTGAAGCTGCTTGTATGAATTCAGAATTGCGCAATATTATTATGACGTCATCATCAAAGGAATGTTCTAGAACGGTCTCAATGTCAACCTCACACAGACACACGCACACAGGCTTACCTCACACAGTGAAAGAATTTACGTGGCATGCTTTAGATAAGAAACAACCTTGAAGCTGTTTGTATGAATTCAGAATTGCGCAATATTATTATGACGTCAGCTGTAGAATGTTCTTGATGTAGGTACAGCAGGTCCAGTACCCCTCTTGTATCAATGTCGGTAAGGTGGGAATGCATTATGACGTCATCAGGACCCCGAGAATGTTCTAGAAGCTTAGCACGGACATGAACCACTTTCTAGAAAAATTTAGCACGGACACGAACCACTACAGCTAGAATCTTCTCGATTTCGGTAAGGTAGGAATCTTGGATTAGAACGCAGCCTACTCATCTACTGGAGCGCAAACAATTTCGCACATGCAGCGAACAATACACGCGATTTGCGCCAAGGTCACGCGACGTATCTTGTAAACAAAGGGTCCTACGAAGAAAACAAACGTATTTTCGAAACCTAAAATCAATTGAATTTCAAATTAAAATTTTAATAAAAAATTTTGGAATAGAATGGGAATTCTAAATTAAAATAACACATCGGGCAAATATATACAAGGTGTCCCACCAATAAGAATTTAAACTTAATGCGAAATAAATGAAACTCAGGTCAGGTAAAATAAAAAATAAAATGACTAACTCAACCATAATGGAAAGCGACAACGATAATCTATATTTGGAAGGTGCCGCTGCACTTACAAATCAAAACCTTGATTTGACCAATAATACACACCAAAGTAGGGGAGCCATACCAAAAACAATTAATAGGTCAATAGGTCGCGGCAGAGGGTTCACGCGAAAAATATACGGAAATACCCAGTATAAACAATAGGACAAACCAAGACAGACCAACTCAAAATACTCAACCTAACAGAACCTTTGACTTAAAAAATAATACTTTCTATTGGGACAACGAAAATGTACCTGCAATAGGCGCGTTAGACCCAATAAATATTCCGCGACAATCTAATAACGAAATCTTCCAGCGCGGTTCATTCCAGGAAAATAATACTCAGTTCTTACTAGAATCGGATGAACTTTTAGAAACCGCGGAATATAATGAATTTATGAATAAACAAAGGGAAAGATTTTTTAAAGGAAAGGAAAAAAGGACAAAAAATTTAAGACTCAGACTCGACTCATCCGCTAATAGCTCTTTCGAATATAAGAAAGAAATAATACAACCAACTAACATGAAAAATAAAAAGTATCACGCAATAAATATTCAGTTCAATTCAATTTAAGGGAACAATTAAAAGATAAAAATTTATTACAATAATTACAATATGCAGACGACAGCGAAACATTACAGGACAGAGCAAACTCACAACAAAACAGATGACATAGACTCTCGACAACAAGGGAAAGGTCACACAGACATACTAGAATCCACATAAACAACACAGATACTGATAGCGAACCTGAAAATAATATAAATAACGAGACAATTCCAGCAACTTATTTCCCATTCGGAAATATCCGAACCCCCTTCCAAATTATGAGCAACTGGCCAATTAAATTTCGCAATAATAAAGACGAGAGTCCCGCGCACTTCTTGGACGAGTTAAAATGATTCAATAGTGGTTACATAATAAACTACGGTGACATTTTAGAAAATTTAGAAGCTTTACTAATTGAAGCCGCAAAAGATTGTTGCGAAATAAATAAAAATTCTTGGAGAACACTTTCCGATTTTCATGGAGATTTCAAAAACGCTTTTATTGATGACAGATTTTCAGAGGAAATAAGACAAAAAATTTGATTTTGCAACCAAAAACGAACCCAAGACATACACTCTCATCTGACTGAAATTAGGAAATTATTCACAAAAGTGTACCCTAGAAAAGGCCGCGAATGGGAATTGCGTTGAGCTTCGAGAACCTTAGAATAGAATACAAAATGTACATAAAAATGAACAATTTCGAAACTTTTGAGCAACTAGAGGACTTAGGCAAAGAATGGGAAACTGACACTACTACGAATCCCCAAGCCAAGGGCTGAGTCTCAATAGATCGCAGCGTGGTAACTGCTCTACCGAGTACAACACCCCGCCAGGTACCTAAGTCGTATACAAACGATTCCGAGTCTCGACATCAAATTTGGTATACCCATGATCGACCGTTAGGAGCCAGGCCGTCATACGGTGAGATCCCGTCAACGGTCCGCGACTCCATACGGCAAACAGGGCCCGTGCGATGACCGGCCGTGAAGCCGATCACCTAGTAGTGACACATTGTTTTGAGCCTTTCGACTCACAAGACTCCTAGAAATATCGTTGCCTCCTTTGACTAGAAAGGATACGGCCTTAGAGGCGTTCAGGCATAATCCCACGGATGGTAGCTTCGCACCACCGGCCGCTCGACCGAGTGCGTGAACCAAATGTCCGAACCTGCGGTTCCTCTCGCTAGCCAAATCCAAAATTCGAGGGCAAGTTTTACAGATTACAGACCTTAAAATTGATGATAAAAACGAACAAAAAAGTAATAACCGTAACGGGGATAAAAACAATCCGGAGAATAATAAAGATTTAACGGAAAATGAAAACAACCAAAAGAATAACCAAAACGGAAACTAAAGTTAAAATAACCAGGGTAAAAAACTATACAAAAATCCATTCCCACTTTCACCATTTGGATTTCCATTTCTACCTTTTCCAAATCAATACCAACAAAATTTCAGACACAACTTCAGACCTAGATTCCCACCTGGTTTCCAATTGAATTTTCAACCTAGATTCCAAAACAATAGACACAGATACCCATTAAATCCCTATAATCAAAGGTTACCAATGATTAATTAAATGACGTTAGACTCAAATCAAGGTCAAAGAAACCCAATGATCGAATTCCCAACAGAAAAAGCGAAAAACAGTTCAGGAACTAATAACAAAGATATAAACAAAATTCCCAAAAACCAAATTATGGAAATAAAAACCAAAAACGTGATGATAATTCTAATAAAGATTCTCAAGATAAAATAAATTCCAATCAAAACAAAAATCATAATTTAAATTCGCGCACAAACACTACAACTAACAATATTAATTGTTATCACTCGGTTTAACGGGTAATTTTAAAAGAGAATACCCATATTACACATACAACCAGGGAAACTGGATGGGCGGGTATTAGAACCGAAAATATTACAAACTAATACCGAAACGCCAGAATATTTAAATTTGGATAAGGATGAGGCGATAGAAACGCGTTTCCATCTAACGACAAAATTCGGAAATAATTTGTTTCGAATGTTAGTAGATATGGGTGTAACACATTTCTACGCGGGCAACGAATTATTGAAAGAAATAAAAAATTCCAAAATTTCGACTCTCAAACCAGTTTCACGCAAATTAATAGTGACAAACGGAAAAACTGTAGACATAATGGGACAAGCGGTAATCCCAATTATAATCAGGAATAAAATGAAACACGTCACGTTCAGGTTAGTCCCAAAATTAAAATCCTAGGTATTTTAGGTACAGACATGTTAAAAGCTCTACGGATGACCCTAGATTACGACTCAGAGACCTGGTGGTTACCAGAAGGTCCCCCCACCCGCTATCCTATGGAAGCATACCCTGCATCACTCCCCACCCCAATAATAAAAAATAAACCTGACATGACAGTAAAAGTTAATAAAAAAGTTAAAAACGAACAAATTAGGAATAAAACAATGATGAATGAAGAAGAAAATAGGACATTAGAGACTAGAACGAAATTCAGAGGTAAAATTAATTTGAAAAGTAACAGAGAGCTTAACAAAAATAATAAAGTTAGAAGATAATGAAATCCAACCATTATCTATCAATCCTAACCAATCCCAAAAAACGAAAAACGTCCAAATTCCTGTAAAAAATCCTCTTAAGGACATCCCCAGCTTAATAAGCATCACCACGAGCAACAAATTCCAACCCCTAGAGAGCATTCCCACCCCAGACAGTAGCGATGACACAAGCGCTCAAGACTCAGATACACTAGGCAAACTAAGAATCAAACGGAATAATAAGAAAAATACTTCGGGAAAAATATTTTATAATAAAAAATACGAGGATAAATATAATGATAGTGACAGTAACTTTTGGAAAAATAAAAAAATTACTTATCAAAATAAAATAGAAAGGGAATCTCAAAAAGCAAACGAGATATCGGAAATTGATAACAGAAATCAATGGACTTATTTTAAAAATAAAACGAAATTAAATTAAATAATATTATGGATACTTTAGGAAAAATTGACGAACGAAACAATTGTTCGCCAGAAATTAGCGAAGGTATTGTTGGCTGAACGAAAGCCAAACAACTCCAACTAGAAAAACTGTTAGAAAACAAAATAAAAATTCAGCAGGGAAAGGAACATAGGGCAACCCATTCAAGGAATATAAGTGTGATGACTGCCTCTCTGAGATACAGAGACCTCCTGATGCAGGTTAAGGGGACATAAATAACACTTATATTAATTGTCGCAAGTATAATACACAAAAAAAGCTGGCAACTGATTCTGTTGAGAAGGCCGACAGATCACTTTCGTGACATTACAACAATGAACTTGCAAACTTTAGTCGCAAAATTTAAGCCACAGATGCAGAAGGAAAGAATAAGAGAACACTTATTGAAGGATGCTATAGCGAATGTAAGCAAGGTGTACCCGGATTGGTATAATGAAAATCATCCTTGCTATCAGCACAGGCTGTATGCAACATACATGTTGTTTACAGCTAAGTTGCATAGAAACTGCACTTTTGAGAACAGATCATCAAAATAATCAAAGATGTATAAGAGACGTGAAACAGCTGAGAAAAAGAGAAAAAAGACTGCTGTCAAAGATGCTGATTTAAAGGGTTCAAAGCGACCTTTAGAAGAGGAAGTAGATGAAGAACCGAAGGATCCGAAAAACTGTAGATTTTCCCGCTAACTTCGAATTATAAACCATATGTAGGGAATAATTAATGTTAAAGATAAGCCCAAATGTTTTGCTTACTTTGTTGTAATTAATATGTTCTGCAGAGATTGTTGTCATAATAAAATATTTTATCTCTAAAAATAAGTATTATTTATACCGTTTGTATTAGGTCAAAACGCCTAATGCGAAGTTCCTTTTGTATCAGGTTGAAATGCCTAATCCGAAACTAAATGTGCCCTACTTTGTAAAGTAGAACACAATATTCTGCTATTTATAAGCAAACCATTTTATATGTCAAATTTTCTGCTACATACGAACAAGTATACGACGAACAAGACGAACGAATAAACAGCAGGGTGGAAGAGTCCTACGTATATGTAGTAATAATACGTGGGGAACCACTTTAAAAAAAAAGCGTTGTAACTCTACCTCTTGGGTCACGTGAAAATGGGTTAATTTTGCTGTGAATTTTAAAGCTTTATTTGTGCAATGATTTGGCTCAATTAAAAATTATTCCTTCTGGAATAAAATAATCTGTAAATCTTTTCAGAATTAAAAAATATATATATGTATAGGTCGACCAAGGTTAATTTTATTTCCAAAATTTGGCTTACATCTTATTTTTTCCAGTTTTTTTTTACTAAAGAATAATTTAGGTTTGTATCTTGGGGCGAAAAAATCCTTTCTATAGTTTGACAAAAGTTCTTTCTAAATCAATATTTTTTACATAAAATGACCTTGAGTAACCTTAAATTATTATTTTATAAACATTCAAAAATCAGATTTAAATGTTTCCTATTAAAAATGCAATCCATGAGTGACAGAACGAAATCAGAAACAATAATAGAGTTAATTTATCCAGAAACAAGCACCTTGAACAATATTGACCTTGGGGGAACACTAAATATATATTGTTTTAATTCTGACAAAAATCAGGTATTATTTTCTCTCACCAAAATAAATAATTTGTAGGGATGCCAAATTATTAAGAAATAAATAAAACTTGAAAAAACACCTTTTTAAGGAGTGAAACATTTATTCAATTCTTTCAAGCAATCTCCATTTTCAATAGTCCTGCTTTCAAATTTATCTCAAGTTTTACGATTTTAGTCGTTCTAAAATAATGAGTCAAGTATTAAAAAACGTTTCATTTCTAATCCAGTATCTTCAAAACATTTTAATATCTAACTTAATAATTTGAAAGATTTCAATCTAAAATTATCGAATACTTGCAATTAAAAATTCTTGCATATAAATTTAAATTGCTTTAAATTTCAAATTACTCAATATACTGAATAGAACAAAATTAAAATGTCTCAAATATTAAGACTTTAAATATTTTTGAAATTTCGATTAGTCTTTTGAAGAACATCGTAACATAAAAAAACACTTTACTTTTTGAAATTGAGGTGTATACTAGGGTGGCTCAAAAACACTTTTTTTTTAAAAGGGAAACGGCCCCCCCCCCCCCCATTTTGTTCCAAATCCGAAAAAAGAAAATCCCTAATTTTTGTTTTTTCGATTTTAACTGCTGCCGGTTTTGACTTGAAGTTTCCCATGTAAATTGCATGGTGAAAAATCACTTTTTTCAGTTTTTGAAATAATTTTTTAGGGTTTGAAAAAATGTGACGGGAAAGTATGGAGGCTTGTGGAGAAAAATCCAACAAAGAATTTCATGCATCAGACATATGGGTTTGACACCCCTAACACACCCCTACGAGTCCCTGAAAACTACCCTTAAAACCAAAAATATCAATTCTTCATTAAAAGCTTTGAAAAAAGTTTTAAAAAGCTTTCAAAAAGACGAGAGGTTTAAATTGTTCAATATACAGGGTGTCCCAAAGTTTGCGCATACGTACCACACAGCTCGAATACTGGTGAAAAACTCAAATCATATATTAGAGCTCAAAAATGATGAATACACCTTATTTTTTGAGATAAAAAGGGCAAAGTTGGTCAATCACATTGCGTCTTTCAAAGTTAGGCAGTGGTGGTTCAATTTTTTTTTAAATCCTCGACCGTAACCCAATTCACGCTAAACAGTTTTCTCGTTCACAACAGTGACCTTTGAAAACAAATTCGCAACGATGAAACGTGCAATGATTTGAAAAATAATAAACCATCAAACTTGTTTTCAAAGGTCACTGTTGTGAACGAGAAAACTGTTTAGCTTGAATTGAGTTGCTGCGGAGGATTTTTTGTTGAAATTAAAGCACTGCTGCCTAAATTTGAAAGACGCAACGTCATTGGCCCACTTTGACCTTCTTTATCTCAAAAAATAATGAGTATTCAACCTTTTTGAGCTCTGAAATATGATTTTGGTTTTTCACCAGGATTTAGACTATGTGGTCCTTACGCGCGAACTTTGGGAGACCCTGTATAATAGGAACACTATAAATTTGAAATTAGTCCACTTTTTCATGTTTCACCTACAATTATTCAATTTTAAAGGTGATAAATTTATATTGTGAAAAATAAGTAAAATATTGTTATTAATTTATATTTTAAACCAAAAACATTTGTATACTTCAGTCTATATGCAGTTGAAAACATTGAATTTAAAATGCGTTGATTCAAGATATATTTCGAAAATAAAGTGGAAAGTATTGATCGACTTTTAAAAGAAGCGACTAAAAGTAAGAAAGTGACTCGCTGGCTTGCAATTTGTTACTTTCGACCTAACACATAACTTATAAAAAAAATTGTGGAAATTCAAACCATAAGCCAGCATTCGGAAAAGACAAATTTCAACGTTAAAATTCGAGTTGTTGAATTGAAGCCTTGAAAATTCAATTTTTTACGATTATTGTTTAAAATTCAGCAACTTAAATTTAGAGGTGCTTATTATAAAACTGAGGAAAAATAAAACAATCATTTTGAATAACTGTTTTCCTGCGTGTTAACGGCCGGCATGCTCTGTACAACTGTATTGTACAGTCTAAAAACATCTGTCATATGTACCGCGCTTGCGTCAGAAGACAGAGTCGGGAGAGTGTCGCCGCTTGGACCAAAAGCGCATGCGTGCACTCCGTAAAAGTATACGTTTACGGCCGTGGCCGGTAAAATACCCCCTCCAACAAACGAGAACTTCGCGTCCCACAAACACGCACAGAAAGGTACGAAAACCATCCGGTTTTGCATAAAATCTATTTTGATAAAGGGCCTTAATGCACCGGCTACGGCGCCCGAATGAAAAAAACAGTTCCCAATAGCTCGAAATTCAAATCTCCTACTTGTCATTATCTGAGATTGTGGTCGAAATTTCAAGCTTTAGTTGAAGCCCAAGTAGAAGGTTCTATCACCCCTCGGTCATTTTTTGTAAGACACTCAAATATGGCCAAAAACTCATTTTTGTCTACCTTTTGAGCCCTTTTTTCTAAAAAAACTTGATGAGATAGAGCATTTTTGTTGATAGATTCAGAATCAGCGTATGAAAATCTGTCAAAAATGACCAGAAACATTCAGGTGACTCGAAAAAAGTTCATTTTTGTAGTACAACAGGGTGTCCAGTAAGAACGCGTGATAAAACTTTCGTACATTTCCCGCAGACTTCTTCGGAATTCCTGCACATATAACAGACTTAAAAAGTGCTTTGTGGTATGCCCTGTAAAAATGAGACTTCTTATAAACATAAAATATATATATATATATCATGAAACTTTAAAATGGAAGTATAAAAATGAAACGTTTACAATGCAAGTTGTTTTCTCTGTTTAGAATTATTGTACACTGAAACTCCGGGTTTACGTCGTTCCTAGAATTTAAGTCATCGGCATTTTGGTGATGCGGGGACCGCGGGACCGAGATAGAGGCGGTGCTCAGTCAAGCGTGACAAATAGCATGAGGGCAGTACTCTCAGCGCGTAGATTGCTTCAGCTGTTAGCATGCGTCTGAATGTAACGGAAATAATTCATGCAGTCCTGACTGTTTAAGTTTGGATTGTTTGCATTTATGTTGAAGGCCACTGCAAGGCATACCCAAACCCAGACTTAATTCCAAGTTCACAATTAAATCACAATCAGGCATCATTTGGATAAAATCGAAAGACGCTTTCAGGAATTCGAGAACTGTTACACACAAAAAATTCAGTTTTAACATCTGACAATGAAAACATTATTCCGCAATGCAGTTTCAACTCAACGAAAAAAAAATTGAAGACAGTACTGACTAAGCCAAATAGTCAAAAAACAAATAAAATTGCATTGCAAATAATGAATGAGAATGTAGATTAACAATAAATTACAGTAAGTATTGAAAGATTTGAAGGCATGGGGATGACAACTGAATAAGGTCCATATGAGATTGGCACTTTTTCACATTTAAAATAACGTATCCGAGGTGCCAATTTCAAACAGTCCTTATCCAATGAGTTGTCATTCTCAGGTCTTCATTTAGTTGTAAAATCTGCATTTTTGGCATGTTATTTTTGCTGCAAAAATTGTGAAAAATTTGTTTTTTCTAACAAATAATTGTATGAAATTCAGCTAATTTTTGATGTGCCTATAGATTTCTGATAATTAATAATAGTATAAAACTAATTAATTTTTTTATAAAAGAAGCACGGCACTGACTCCATATATAATTTTTCCCAAGTATTTGAGAGCGAAAGAAAGAAAACTTGTCAAATATCCGGGGTTTTGCGAGATCCTCGGATCAACAAAATTGATAGGAACGAAGCCTTTTGCTGAGGCAATAATTATTTTCGCGGAAATTATGAATTTTTCGAAAGGGAGATATCTGCGGATAGCAGAAGACAGCATTTGAACGGCGAGAACCGTTCGACAATTTTTTTTTTACTCACAATTTTGACATCACGGAAGCATTTTCAGTTGTCATTCCAAATTCAAAGAGCCAAAACTTGATGAAGGCGAACCTAAATTTTGCGAAATACGTCGCGAAATGGAGAAAAAACCGAAAGAAAATTAAGATGTCCTGTGTATGTGGGGACCATAAGACTCTACTGGTAAGCAGCAAAGCAAACTGGCATAGAGACCGGCTGTCTAATTCGCGGCATGAATCTCCAATGCTCTGAAGTACGCACCACACATTGCCACTCGCGAAATCGTGGCGCAAATATTTTTAAAAAAATTTGAAGGCAGCAACTGCAAATGCACCAATTTTATAGATAAATCACTTTATGATTGTATGTAAATTTGTAAATTTACCCAGTTTGAAATTATAACTTTGAAATTATGATTTTAAAATTTTGAAATTATAAATTTATCAAGTTATCCAGCAATAAATTCTGAAACCATCAAATTCGATTCCTGAAATTTCGAAATAATAAATTGATTTTATTGATTTTAGTGATTTCATTCAATTTATTGATTTTATTGGTTCATTTGATTGTATTTTTTTAAAAATCGAATATTTATATTGACTTTCTTTATTTTATTCCTTTAGTTTTTTATTGTAAATATTTCCATTTTTATTAAAAAAATACAATCAAATGAATTAATGCAATCAATAGAATGAATAAAATGCTAAAATCAAATTATTATCGATGAAATCAAAATTGCACTGATTTTATTCAATTCATTGATTTTATTGCTTTGATTGATTTATTTTATTGATTCTATTGATTTTTTTGATTTCATTTTATTGATTTTGTTATGGCCAACGGCGATACCACGCTGAAAAAACCAGTTCTCGTTAGATCACTGAAGTTAAGCAGTGTTGGGCGCGGTTAGTACTTGGATGGGTGACCATTCGGGAATACTACTGCGTGTTCTTGGCTCGTCTTGGGTGTGGTGAGCCCACACTTGTAGTTATTTACTACAAGAAACTATCCACCTAGAAACACTACCCGAATCGGGTAGTGTCACGCCTACCCCGAAAGGGAAAAATGACTTAATGGTATACATACATGGTATTGCTTTTTTTATTGTAAATATTTCAATATTTTATTAAAAATACAATCAAATGAATCAATGCAATCAATAGAATGAAAAAAATAATAACATCGAATTATTATCGATAAAATCAAAATTGTACTGATTTTATTCAATTTATTGATTTCATTGATGTTATTGATTTTTTTTTACTTTATTGATAACAATTTTATTTTTTTATTTTTAGTGATTTTATTGATCTACTTGATTTTTTTGATAAAAAAATAGAATCGAATAAATCAATAAAAGCAATAAATTCAATGGAATCACTGAAATAAATAAAAGCGATTTATTAGGAACAAAATCAATAAGATAAACAACATCGATGAAATCAATCAAATCCATTCAATGAAAAAAAATCAATAAAATCAATGAATTGAATAAAATCACTAAAATGAGTATATTTTTGACTTTATTGATTTTAGTTTGATTTTCTTGATTTTAGTAATTTCATTCAATTTATTGATTTTTTTATTTATTTCATTGTATTTTTTAATAAAATAAAGAAAATCAGTATGAATATTTGATCCTTTATTTGTAGGTGATTCTATGCCAATCCATTTAGATTATTAAATTTTCCAAATAGGAAAAGAAAACAATCCAGAATATTCAAATGTATCTATAAATTAACTAAATTAAAAATATTCCTTTTTACAAAAATCTTTTGATAAAAAGGAAGAAAAAAATACAATTGAATGAGTCATTTGATTGTATTTTTAAATTGAATGAAATCACTAAAAACAATAAAATCAAATTATTATCAATGAAATCAAATCAATAAATTCAATAAAATCACTAAAATCAGTATAATTTTGACTTTATTGATTATAATTTGATTTTCCTGATTTTATTCAATTTATTGATTTTATTGATTCATTTCATTGTATTTTGTAATAAAATAAAGAAAATCAATGTAAATATTCTATTTTTGAAAACATACAATCAAATGAACCAATAATGTCAATAAATTGAATGAAATCACTAAAATCAATTTATTATTTCGAAATTTGAGAAATCGAATTTGATGGTTTCGGAATTTATTGCTGGATAACTTGATAAATTTATAATATCAAAATTTTAAAATCATAATTTCAAAGTTATAATTTCAAACTGGGTATATTTACAAATTTACATACAATCATAAAATGATTTATCTATAAAATTGGTGCATTTGCAGTTGCTGCCTTCAAAAACTTTTTAAATATTTGCGCCACGATTTCGCGAAAGGCAATGTGTGGTGCGTACTTCAGAGCATTGGAGATTCGGAGCGCAAATTAGACAGCCGGTATCTATGCCAGTTTGCTTTGCTGCTTACCAATAGAGTCTTATGGTCCTCAAATACACAGGACATCTCAATTTTCTTTCGGGTTTTCTCCATTTCGCGACGTATTTCGCAAAATTTAGGTTCACCTTCATCAAGTTTTGGCTCTTCGAAGTTGGAATGACAACTGAAAATGCTTCTGTGATGTCAGAAGTGTGAGTAAAAAAATAAATTTGCGAACGGTTCCTATCAATTTTGTTGATCCGAGGATCTCGCAAAACCCCGGATATTTGACAAGCTTTCTTTCTTTCGCTCTCAAATACTTGGGAAAAATTGTATATGGTATCAGTGCCGCGTCTATAAAAAAACATTCCAAGTCGAAGTTAACCAACACCCTTAAAGGACCGAACTGTCAATTTGCGTCATCCAACCAAAAATAGTTACTTACCAGCATTATTTCGTTTTATAGTTTCAGTAGGGTCATACGCAAAATTATTTTTTAAAAACGGTGCACTTCCGAAAAGCGTATACCGCCGAATGATTTGAAACTCCGTAAAACTATGTATTTTGACGCGCTAATTACGAATATGATAGTGGAAACAGACTCAAATTCAATTTGCATGGTGTAAACCATGGAAACCCCGTAAGTCATGGTTTTTATGAATTTATCATTTAAAGGGAAATGGCTTAATGGTATACATACATACATCGCGGTAAATACAGAAAATTTGAGACAAGTTTTTTTAAAAAAGATGTAGTTCCAATCAAAATATACATTTTTGATTTCAAACACTTTTCATTTAGGATTGATATTTTCTGAGGAAATCACTATTAAAATTTAGTAAGTGCACAAAAAGCTTGAGTCCCATAAGTATTATGCCTGTCTGTGACTGGTCATAGAAATAATGTTGGTAAAACCCCCACGCTTTTCCAGGGGCCGGGGGGGGGGGGGGGGAGACACCACTGTGACTGGTCACTGAAATAATGAAGGCCACACCTATATCCTTTTCCAATGTGTTTTAATCTGTCACGTCAACCAGCAAAACGGCCGACTGCGCACTGAAATCTGTTACACTTAATAAAATTTTGCACTAATTTTCTCGGAAAATATCACTCGTGGAAAAAAGTGCGTGCGACAAAATATAGGTTTCTCGATGGGATCTACAACTTTTATTTGAAACATTTTCGAACATTTTGCGTAGGGATGGCTAACCTACAAAAAATATCACATTGAAACGTATTGAAAAATATTGTACTTTGAATGCGAGGTTGTCGAAAAACATACAAATTCTGCTTCGCATTCAATCCAATTCTATAGCATTGAAACCTATTACAAATCTCACATTAACAATCATTGAACGCGAAATCCCTCACTTCGCATTCAGATGTATTCAAGATTTATATCGTATATGCGAACTCTCGCATTAAAAAGTATTGTGCTTCCGTCCCAATCCGAGGTTGTCGCGAAGCAAATTTCCAGAGAGCATCTTGCGAATGTGAAGCAATACTTTTTAATCTGAAGTTTTTGCAGGGTAGCCGTCCCGAATCCTCGGGACGACTAATCCATCCCATTTTCCAACTCCTCCAATTTTTCGGGACGACTAGACACAGCCTTTTACGAACTATTTGATAAAATGACAATAATTATTTATTACTAAGATATTACAAAAATAAAAATTTTGTCCCATGCATTTAGTCTCATTGTTTACCCCTCAGCACTTGACGAAGTCAAGTTAGTTGGCGATGAAGTGAAAATGCCTAATGGTACATGTGGTGCAAAAGTGGCAAAGCTCTCTCCGTAAATGCTAGTCCGTTCACCCTCATAAAAAGTATTGATAAGCATAGGAACCAGTAATTTTTTCGCAAAAAAGTTTTGGATCACCAATACTTATTCGGGAAAAAAGTATTAGATCCAATACTTACCAATACTTCTTATTCATAAGGGCAAACAGGTTCGGGCAACTATGTGGGAAATAAATGGCGATATTCAGCGCTCTCTGCGATGGGCAGGAGAAGTACAGTAGCGTGCATGTGTTGGTGCCTATATATGTATATGCCCTTCCTTATATGCACTAAATAGTACAATAATTTGAGAAAAAGTAAGAATAAAGACAAAATGAAGCAAGTAAGAAACGCAAAATATGAAATTCAAGATAATTAGCATTCTATTACTCATTTTACGTTTCTCATTCACTTCATCTTGCCCTAATTTTAAATGGAAAAAAATAATTCCACACGTGCATCATGCAGTGACAACAATTTGCCGCGCATGAGCTTTTTATACAACTTTGCGCCATATGCGATAGACAGGAGAACTAATGTCGCACCCCTCACTGCCTCGTAAACCCCACACCAATTCTTATTTTCCCCCTACACAGTTGACCGAGCCTGCAATTAACAGTACGTCACCCACTTTTAGCTTTGATTTGCACGGGACTGAGCAAAATAACACAGTGAACTACAAATCGAAATGCAAATTATACAATATGTACTAATTCTTCTCCAAAATTACCTCATTCTTTCTTCTGGTGTTAGATCGGCCTCGCTCTGAAATAAAAAAAAAACAGCCATCTATGTTAAAGTTTTCCAAAACGGTTCAAAAATAAGAACTTGCGAGATCAGTCGAGAAATTATGACAAACGAAAACGAAACTCTTCGTTGAGGTAGAAAAACGTGAAGATGTGGTAACACCTGGCGTAAGGATATTTTAATATGAATTCATTCTTCTATTACGGTTATGAAGTATCTATGTGTACCCAAATTTCGATACAAATAGTTCCTTCTCCAGTCCCGATACTCGTACCGAAATTTCGGTACCCGCAAACACAGCCTCAGGTTATGTCGGCACTAGTAAGCTCTTAAGTGTTTCACTTTATTTAATTAACCGGGAATGAAAGAAAGTGGACGACCTTTCCTACCTTATTCGGCATTATGTGCAAATCCATAGCCCAACTTTTATCTTTGAAATTCGGAGAAACCAATACAATCTTTTAACATAAAGACATAGTGTAACCCTGTAGCAGACGTAATTCTCATAAGCAGACAAGCGTCTAGAGATACGCCTGCAACTTTCCTTCCTGATTCCGCGCTTGCGCGTGACTGTGGCGCCGATTTCAAAAGCTTGGCTCGCCTCTATCGGTGCCCTCAGCTTGCGTCCGGCACGTTTATGCATATATATCTCATATAATTTATAGAATACATTAATTGAACTTTTCAATCATGAAATGTATAAATATATTAGAATACATTAATTGAACTTTTCAATCATGAAATGTACGATTATAGTAACAGCTTGCATGAAAAAATGAAATTAATGAAACCTTTCAAGATTCAAATATGATTAACAATTTAAAAAACCTTTTTTTGGAGATGAAAATCTATTTGTTAACTGAAAATTTATCTGTTAGGCTGAAAATTAACATTTCTTGAAATTTCATATTTTTGGGTAGAAAATTCAAACAATTTAGTAGAAATTCAACTGTTTTGTAGGATATTCTTTGTTTTTATTTAACGAAAACTAAACTATTCTTTTCTTTACATTTATTAACTACTTGGTTCAAAATTAATGTAGTTTGTTGAGAATTTGTGTTTCATAGTACAAAATTAATTGAACTTTTCAATCATAATATGTACGATTATAGTAACAGCTTGAATAAAAAAAAAGAAATTAATGAAACCTTTCAAAATTCAAATATGATTACCAATTTTAAATAACTTTTTTGGAGATGAAAATCAATTTTTTAACTGAAAATGTATCTGTTAGGCTGAAAATTAACATTTCTTGAAATTTCATATTTTTGGGTAGACAATTCAAACAATTTAGTAAAAATTCAACTGTTTTGTAGGAGATTCGTTGTTTTTCTTTAACGAAAATTAAACTATTCTTTACTTTACGTTTATTAACTGCTTGTTTCAAAATGAATGTAATTTGTTGAGAATTTGTGTTCCACAGTACAAAATTAGTCTTCGTGGTTGGAAATTCGTCTTTATTAACTGAAAAACCTTTCTTTGTACCAAAATATGAACGATTACATTTTTTTCATAAATACAAGTTGCACAATATCACAAAGAGACCAATTTCGCACAATATCACACACAAACCAAATTTAATGTATTTTTAAAAATAACTTTAGCTGATCTCTTAAATAACTAATTAGGAATATAACAAAATATACAAGTTTCCATTAAAACAAGATTTTACAGATCTTTCAATAAATTAATTGCAATATCATTAGCCTCTTGGGCGTCAGGCGTAAAAATTTGTAATTTTTTTTCCGTCTTGACGCTTGTTTTTTCATTTTTATACAGCATTCGCTGCTGACTTATGTTCGAATTGTTGTTGGGAACCAAAGAGGTGGCAAAATTCAGACTCGTTTCTTCAAAGCTCTGAAGATTGCCTGCTATTGTCCTTCGTGATTGCGCGCGCGCAATTAATCACTTGCTCACTTGCTGCTTCCAGCGTCAGTTGTTAGTGTTTATTGTGGGTGTTTTGTTTATTTGTTTTAAATATGGCCTCAAATTGTCCTATTTGCAACAAATTTTTTATACAATTTTACAATTTGAGAAAGCACCTTAAAAGCTTGCATCCTGCTGGTAAGTAAAGTAACTTAAATTATTTATATAATTATAAAGTAATGTTGGTAATGTGTATAAATTATTAAGTTATATACAGGTCATGTTTACCTGTATTTGACAGTAAAGCCTTACTTACTTCTAAATGAATTGAACGTTAAATTTTTCTCGTAATGGTAGATGGTAACGCGTTACTTATTTGAAAAAGTAACGCTAACGTTAACGCGTTACAATTTTTTGACACCTGTAATAGTAATATGTACAAACTATAAAGTTATGTTCAGGTTATTTTTAGGTTATGTATGCCAATGTTTGACCTGAAACGTTACATTTGTTCACATCATCCATTCTTATTGTGCAAGTATTTATTTTGATTGATGGACTTTTTGAAAAACTAGTTTTATTAGAAGAAAAAGAAATTCTATCAAAATTTGGTGATTTAAAATCAATAATAGTGTAAAAGAAAAATAATTTTTAGATTATTAATGTAAAATTAATGATCAATTTACAAAAATTAAAATAACATTTTTTAGGTGGAAAACTCTTTCAAATAGAAAACTATCAAAAGCTTATCAGAATTTGAAATGACTTTTTAAAAGTAGTATTATAAAAAGTAACGCCAAGGTCACGCGTTACTTGTTCATTTTAAGGGATACCAGAACGCGTTACTTATCCAGTAAGTGTAACCGCAACGCGTTACTTTTTGAAAAAAGTAATGGCTACTAAATGAAAACTATAATTTCATTATTTGTTTTGGAAAAGTTCCACGCTCAGTATAGAAATAGAAGCTGAGGGCACCGATGGAGGCGAGTCAAGCTTTTGAAATCGGCGCCACAGTCGCACGCAAGCGCGGAATCAGGAAGGAAATTTGCAGGCGTATCTCTAGACGCTTGTCATAAGCAGTGTGGACTAGGGATGGGCGATTCTGAATCGATTCTTCGAAGATCGATCTTTTTCACTCAAAAGATCGATCTTTTGAATCGATTCTTTGCGAGTCGATTTTCATTGGATCGATTCGGTAGGTATTTAAATCGACGAAAAAATAATTTACCGAAAATGCAATTCGCCGAAAAACGGAACTTCAGGGTATAGGAATCAGGTCACGCACAGAGATGGGTTGTGACATGTCACTCGAGGTTTTCTACGTATAATACATAAACGACGTAATATACGTAGAAAATTGTAGAAAACTATGTATAATACATATCAAAGATGTCGGACGTAATTTACGCGGGCGGGACTGCATTTGACAGATTTGAATAATTGACATAACCTCTTATAAAGCTTTTCAATCTATTTAATTTGAATTTTGAGAGAAAAATGTTAAGAACAAGTAGAAAAAAAACTTTTCAGGGGGGGATACCGTGGGAAAAAATTAACTTCGAGCGCCAGAAGTTGGAGAGTAAAAATGTTGCGAAGTGTTTACTTTGTCAAAAAGTTTTCAAAAACACAGGTTATAAGCGACTGAAGGCCCACAGGTAACGATTAATTATAGGTTAGGATAACATGTTTTCATACTTATGCTTGTGTTCCACATGCACGAAAACGTTTCGGATGATCAAGTACGATAAACATTTATAATTAATATGTATATTATTTTCAAAGTAATTTGTTCAGGAAAGTGATGAATAATTACAAATAATTAATTAATTGCTTAATATTAGTTGTTTCTGTAAGTCAATTGGGTATTTTTAGAATAACGAATTCAAAAATCCCGCCCATATAGTCACGTGAGCAAATGTAAAATACATTTGTAGAAAACTAAGGACGTAATATACGTAGTAATATACATGTCGAAAACCATGTAATATACGTGATGTATTATACGTACACATCCCTGCTCACGCATCAGAAGATAGAAGAAGGTCCTTCGCACATTGATACCCTAAGGGCCCGAGCACAATGGAGACCCGAACTAGAAACCTGAACCCGAAGATATCTCTGTCCTTTTTTACCGTAGCTACGGTAGAAAAAGAAATAGTTATCTTCGGGTTCAAGTTTCGGTTTCAGGTCTCCATTGTGCTCAGGCCCTTACAGAGTTGGTAACTGATTAAGGGCATGTGATACTTAGAAAATTATCGATTTTAGCAGTATTAGGTTCCCCCGGCTTTTTTCCTACAATAATTAAAATTTTGCCTTAAAAATTCTAGAAATGATAGCGAACATGCTAACGGACGTCTCCGAACCCTTCTTTTGTAGAATAATTTGAAAAAATTTAATTTTGCTAAATTTTACTCATGTGTGTGTATTTTGAGGTTATGTGTACTGAGAGCATCGGTACAACAGAGACCTCCATTATCGGAATGACAGAGTGCTGAAACCCGTTCCTAACCTTAAGTTAGGCTAAACTCAAGTTTAGCAAAATAATTTTTTTTTGTTATAATCCCTCAAAAAAGAGTTCGGGGACGTCCATTATACTATTCTATAGCATCTCCGAATTCAATTTTAAATTTTTTTAATTTTTGTGGACAAAAACCCGGGGGAACTGAAGCTGATTCACCACAGGTCGGAGTTTCACCAGATGTCGTTGCATTCAGTAAAATTATTTAATTTGTTTGGTAGTGTTGATTATTTCGATGGGAAATTGATATTTAGCAGCAAATATGATTAGATCTTTTTTATATAAAAAAGGCAGTGGAAATATTTAAAAGTTATCTACGATTATATTAATGGGAAATTGATATTTAGCAGCAAATATGATGAGATCTTATATAAAAATAGGTAGCTGGAATGTTTTGATGTTATGTCCCATTATATTGATGGGAAATTTACAATCATAAGCAAATATGATTGGAGCTTATAAAAAAATAGGTAGCTTGAATGTTTGAGGTTGTGTTTGTTTATATTCATGGGAAATTCGTATTTGTAAGCAAATGAGACGATATCTTATCCAAATATAGGTAGTTTGAATGTTTTGAGGTTATGTTTTATTCTATTGATAGGAAATAGATATTTATTAGGAAACAAGATTAGATCTTGTCCAAAAATAGGTAGTCGGAAAGTTTTAAGGTTATGTCTCAATATACTGGTGGAAAATTGATATTTGTCAGCAGATATGACTGTACATAATCCAAAAAGGGGTACTCAAAATGTGTAGAGGTTCCGTTTTGGTATTTTGGTAGGGAATCTAGGGAATTTATACATTTATAAGCAAATATGATTGGATCTTATCGAAAAATAGGTAGTTGGAATGTTTTGAGGTTATGTCTTATTATATTGGTGGAAAATTGATATTTATCAGCAAATAAGATTAGATCTTACCCAGAAGTAGGTAGTTGAAATGTTTTAAGGTTATCTTTCATTATATTGATGTGAAATTTAGATTTATAAGCAAATATGATTGGATCTTATACAAAAATAGGTAGTTTGAATATTTAA
>CAKNXH010049917.1:0-19194 GCA_932178445.1 Andricus quercusramuli
AAAATGTTTCTTGGGACAACTGAATTGGGATCTTAGGAAAAAAATACTTATAGATTAAACAATTTCACATTTTTTTAAAAATAAACTTGCATTTTTTTAATTTAGGAAAAATTCCCTACAACCTCTTCAAAAAAATGCTTTATGCCCTCGAAATATTTGTTGAAATCTGAAAAATTGTAATTTTAGTATTTTTTTTTTAATAATGACTAACTGTTCCTCTTATACATGAAGGGGTCATCCAACTCCTATACAATGTATACTGTATAGTATGTACGTGAGACTATAAAGCCACATTCGTAGAATGAATGATAAGATAGTTCGTCAACATTGAAAGAAAAGTTTCATTGCAAAGGGTATTAAAAGTGTGGCGAGTTTATATAGAGATTTTTATTCACAAGAAAGAAAAAAATTATATTTTTTTATCTTATTCATTTTTACATACATTTTGGAAACAATAATTAATAATTTCGCATTTAAAAGAGTTTGAAATTAAAAAAAAAGAAAGATTTCGAATTGAAAAGGTTCTAAAAATCAAATTATTTTTAATTAGGTAACATTTTTAAACAAGGACTAATTAATTAATCAATTAATAATTGATTGATGGAATTAAAAGGAATTTCAAAACGTTCAAAATTGATTAGAATTTTGAAAATGGGATAATTTAACATGCAAAGGAATTAAAATTCTATTATTTCTAATTGAAGCGCCCAAAATTAAATAATTAGGAATTTAAACTTTTAGAATTTAAATAATTTTCAATTCGAAGCGATTAAAATTTGAAATTGAAAACAAAATTGATTTGGGAAATTTCTCTAAAATCAAAAAATAAATTCACCGTCATTTCTACAGTTCAAAATGGAAACATTTTTTTATTATAAACCTTTAAAATTTATAAAAATATAATGTTAAAGATGGTAAAAATGACGTTCTTCAGACCAATAGAATTCATTTGTTGGATCCTTTATTCCAATTCATCGACGTTTCGGAAAACATAATTTTCCTCATCAGAATAAAGGTATTGAATAGAGAAGTTTACAAACATCATCAAGTATAGAGCAGTTCGAAATTTTTCTTTTACCATTTTTCTTCAGGTTATCTTCCTTTCTGGTTACATTTTTCTTAAAATTTTCAACTTTGTGTTGTTTCTTGAAAATTAGATAGAAGTTTCCAAAATTGTAATTAAAAATAATAACATTGTAAAAAACATTGTGTAAACATCGGAAACATCTGAAATTCAACTATTTCAATTTCTAGCACTTCATCTATAAAATTATTGTTCATTCTGGAAATTTTCCAAAAAATATTTTTCAATTTCAAATGATAATTTTTTTAAATCTTCAACTAAAAATCGGGCATTTCTGAGATATTACCTTGGAAATTAAAAATTAAAAAAAAATAAAATTAAAAAATTGCAGCATGTTTCCTTTGTTTGAAATTGCCTAATTTTAAGCATTTCAATTCGAAATTGTTTTTTTTATGGGTGTTTGAAATATTCAAAATTTTGGAACATTAACAAATAAAAGAAAATTCAATTTTCAATGCCAAGTTCTAAAATCTTCTCATTTTCAAGGCTTGAATTTGAAAAATTATTTACTTTATTTTTTATCGTTTCGAATCTATCTGGAGGCATTTAATTGAAAACTTGAAAGCAAACAATTTAGAATATTTAAATCTAAAATGAATAAATTTGAAACTGAATACAATTGAAACCAAATTTAATTGAAAATATTTAAATCTAAAATTATTATTTTTTAAACTCATCATCAAGGTGTTTAATATGAAAATTTACGATTTTCAAAGATTTAAAAAGTGAAAGCTGACAACGTTAATATTTGAATTTGAAACTGCAACATTGTGAAATTTGAAAATGTAAATCACCAAAAATTAAAAAATGTCAAACGAAAAAATTTCGAATTTAAACTTTTGATGAAAAAAAATTAGTTTCAAGGGCTAAAAAATCAAACTGTTTTCGATTTGCGGATTTAAAAATAAAATTTTCAAGTGCAATTACAGAAATTTTAAAGATGATGAATATATTATTGATAAGTATCATATCAAAATTGAGTTAATGAAGAGTTCCAAGCTCTTGAAACTAGGTCGTTAAAAGTAATTCATTTTTAAATCGTGTATCACTGTTTTAATTTCATTTTAATGAATCAATTTGAAGATTATTATATATAATTTTTTGTTTCATTCTCAAATTTAACATCAAATAATGTATTCAAAATAAATTACAATCAGTAAATGATGGAAATTAATAGAAGAAGAGAATAAAATGCAATACGACTTTGAAGGAAGCAAGAAACTGATTTATGAATATATGAAGGGGAGTAAAAGTATAGAGTTTGTCAGCATGAGAAATAGCAAAGGTGAAATGCTATATGATACAGACGTTGAGAGACTCTTTTAGGGAATTGCTGCTGAGTGCTGGTACTCACCAAATCAATGTAAAAAATGTTAAATGAGAAAACCTTTTGATCAGTGTTCGTTTCCAATATTATTTTTAACAGTCAAGAAAAATTTTCAAAATCGTCGATTTTGAAATTTTTCAGGGAGATATGGGCCACATTAGAAAGTGACAATTTTTTCCAAAAGTTAATACCTAATCAATGTGAACTAAAATAATTGTCTACATAATTTATCATTATTTTTAATAATATTTTCTTTGAATAATGCTAGAAACTAGCGGGTTTTTTCTAAAATTTGCAACTCTCTGTTCACTTTTTACTTGGAGTGAGTGACATTTATTGATTCTTAAAAAATAGATAAAGAGTTTCTTGTTAAAGTGAAACCTTGGCTGTTGCGTTCCTCGATCGAAAAACTTTGGTAACATAAATTTAAATCTTGCCACAACAAGTTGTAAATTATTTGTTGTTAATCATGAAAAGCGACAATAATTTGCAGCTTCTGTGACATTTATGGATTTTTAACAAATATATTAGAGACTCTCGTCAAAGTGAAACCTTGTCTGTAGCAGCGTTCTTCAATGGAAAAACTGCTAAAAAAGCTTTTAGAAAATAAATTTATATCATGCACTTTTCATGATTTTCCAAAAATAATGCACTTCTTACGGTCGCATGATTGAAACCCTGGCGGACCGAACAGCGTATCCTTATAGTATCCACATCGTATCCTCTCCGTATCATGCAAGAAAAACTGATTAGGAAAGGAATATGAACATTTCACTTATTGAAATTCGGATTCTACGTGAAATTTTGCGTTAAAAGGTCACGGAGTAATCGCAATAGTTTTTCTTGCAACATTAAAAACTTTCAAAAAATATAATACTTATCGATAACGTGGGCTGAAGGCGACTTCAAACGCATCGTCGACGGATAAAGCCTATGAACTGCTACTGAATGACGATGCGTTTGAAGTCGCCTTCAGCGCACGTCATCGATAAGTATTATATTTATTAAAAGTTTTTAATGTTGCAAGAAAAACTATTGCGATTACTCTGTGACCTTTTAACTCAAAATTTCACGTAGAATCCGAATTTCAACAAGTGAAATGTTAATCTTTCTTTTTTAATGAGTTTTTCTTGCATGATACGGAGAGGATACGATGTGGATACTATAAGGATACGCTGTAGCGTATCCGCTCCATTCGTTCGGTCCGCCAGGGAATTTATGTTTAAATTATGTTTTGGGTAGTTTTTCGCTTAGCGAATACTTTCGAGAGAGTCCCTATTTGATCACAAACATTTATTTCGTATGAACAAATGGCTCAATGTCACAGAATTTACTAAAGTATTCAAACTAAGCTAATAGGGCGCATATTTTTCTTTTGATTATTACGTAAAAAATAGAAGTTTCTCCAAAAAAATTGCCGTCACCGGAAGTCTCTGTACTCTTTAGATAATTGAAAAAAAAAATTAGACGGGCTTCAAGAACGAAAGTTTGCTAGGTTTCGCTAATGGTGAGATTATTTGTTACTTTCGTTAAAAGTTACGCAACAGAAATTCAGAGGGGAACCGAGAAAAGTAACTTTTTTTGTCAAAGGTGTTATCTTGTGTTAGGCTTGCTTACCTTGTTAATAAATATTAAAATTGTTTAATTTTGTTTGATTTTTCACTAAAGCAAAAACCGTGGTAGAAGACTGTTTTATCTAATTACTTTTAGATAAATAGTAGAATACTCCATTACCACGATAGTGGTATTATAAGGTGCTACTAATAGGGCACATTTTGATGTGTAAACATCTTAGACCTCGATATGGGGAGTTGCGCCTGCTTCGAATGAAACCACGACTGCATAGTGTAACGCAGGCCTGTGACACACACGTTGTGTCTTATGGCACAGACCGGAGGCTCGCTCAGGCTCGCTTTTCTTCACCCACAGAAAGGAGGAGCCCTTCAGTCTCTCTCTTTGCCCATCTCTCTCTCTCTCCTTCTCCATCTCTCACTCCTTCTCCATCTCTCTCTTTCTCCATCTCTCTCTCTCTCCCTCTCTCTCTCTTTTGTTATTGTTTTCTGGATATAAGTGATAGAATTTATTAATCTTCTTCAGGAAATATAATTAGCCTAATTCTAAATGTAGATGCGTAATATAAATGCCACACAATGTGTTCTTTCAGATAACTCATATCGGTCCGCACCGGTATTTTATAAACAAAGCTTGACTAAGCAGGCAAAGGAGAAAATGCGTTTTAGGAAAGGGGCGGTACGTAAATTACGTAACGGATAATCGAACCTCTTCGCCCCCCCCCCCCCTGTACGTAATTTATGGTTTCCAAAAATAATAAGATATGGGACTTGAAACTAGTGGAAATTAGTTGTATTTAAGATAATGCGTGCTGTGCAGGGAGAAAACTTCATTTTCAAAATTCTATGATTTTTCTTTGACCAATTTTTTTTCTTTAACCATTAACATTCAAATCCCATTAAGATACATGTACAAATCAAAAATTTTGAAATTTATTTCTTTTAAACAAAAAAAGTGACTTTTCTACGATAAGAGATGACTTCTTAAGAAAATACTTAAATTTTCTAAAAGATAATTAAATTCTCTACAAAATAATTGAATTTTCAAAGAAATATTTCAATTTTCAACCTTAAAAGAAAATTCGTAACAAAAAAGTTTAATAGTTGATAGTTCAACCTAGAAGGATGAAATGTAATTGAAAAAAAAATTAATTTCAAAATTAAAAAGACGAATTTTCAACAAATAAAAAGATTTCTCAGTGATGAAAGAAAAACAAGTTCACCTGAATTGTTGATCCTGAAAGCCAAAAGACGAATTTTCTGTAGAAACATTGAATTTTCAACCAGTAAAATAGGAATTTTCAGCAAAAAAATTAATTTTCAACAAAATAGTTAAATTTTTAACCAAAGAGGTAAAGCTTCATTAAAAACAAATTCAACAGAATAGTTCAACTAAATAGTCAAACTTTAACCAAAAAGATGAATTTTCAAATTAAAATATGAATCTTCAACGAAAAAGTTATTTTTTAACAAAGTGATTAAAAAAAAATTTTCAAAAAAAAAAACCAGTTTAAATAAGAAGTAAATTTTCTACGAAGGTATTTGAATTTTCAACCCAAAAAGACGAATTTTCGATAATAACAGTTGAATTTTCATACAAAAAGGATGCCTTTTTAAAACAATTATTTAATTTTTAATCAAACAGTTGCATTTTCATCGAAGAAAGATCAATTTTCTACTAAAACAGATGACTTTTTAAATCAGAAAGACAAATATTGAAAAATATAGTTGAATTTTCATCGAAAAAATATTTAAATTAATTTTTCTACACAAAATGTGAATTTTTCTCAAAAGATACATTTTCTACGAAATAGTTGATTTTTCAACCAAACAGTTGCATTCTTATCAAAAAAAAGATTCATTTTTTACTCAGATAGATGAATTTTTTAATAAAAAATATACATTTTCCAAAAAATAGTTGGATTTTTATCCAAAAAACATCTAAATTTATTTTTCAACACCAAAATATGAATTTCTGTCAAAAAGTAAATTTTCTACGAAATAGTTGAATTTTCAAGCAAAAAGATTAATTTTTGAACAAACCTGTTGCATTTTCAAACAAATAATAAAATTTACAAGTAAAAAGATCATTTTCAGGAAGAAGCATCTGCAAAAAAAGAAATATAAATACAAAGCAAATAAATTACTCAGAACAATGTTATATCAGGATTACCGCAAAACTTAATTTTAAAAATTCTCTAATTTTTCCCTAACCACCTTTTCATTTTCCCTGACCATTAATATTCAAAAACCAGAATATTACATTTGTAACATTTTGAACCTAGAATCTTTTATAAGCGGAATATAATAATTTCAAATAAAAGTTGAAAATATTTAAATCTATTCGGTTTGACAGTTATTTAAAGTTATATAAATCTCGGACTTTTGTAAGATTTTTTTCCAAATCCTTGACTTTTTCCTGAATTAAAAAAAATTGTTGTTGGCTAGGTTCCTTTTTTCACTCACCAAAAGTTGAATTCATATTAAATTTCTGTACAATTTCTGCGAGATACTTATTTAATTTGTGAATTTCCGAAAGTTACATACATGAATGAAGGACCCCCCCCCCCCTTCAGTAACAAATCCGAACAAAATCTTTTGACCCCTCCCTCCCCCTTATGCTGTTACGTAATTTAAGTACGGTCCCAAATAAAATTGTTTAAAGAATGAATCAATGAATTTTTTAAGTGTTGAAAATTATATCATTTTTGAACAATTTTAACTTAAAAACAGTACAATTTAGTGATTATAAGTTGTTTCTTGAAAATCTTAAATGAAAAATGTAATTTAAAAATGAAAAATGAAAAAAATGAAAACTTTAAAATTATGAATATATTAATTAAAATGTTTTTGAAAATTAAAAAAAGATTTGGAAGTTTCAATCGGATGCATACATTTAATTAATTACGTAGGGCATTCAAATTGAAATAGTTCAATTTTTAACGTAAAAATCTATAAATTATTTAATTATAAACAGATTCAGAATCGTCTTATTTGCTTTATGTAAGATTTCAATTTCAGTCAACGTTTACCGAAGATGTTTACACATAAATCTGTCTTGGGTCATAGTTTAGAACGCATGTGATTTATTTTTTTTTTTAATTATCACGTAAAAAATAGAATTTTCCCTGAAAAGGGCCTTTAATGTGAGTCTTTCCACTCTTTAGATCATGTATACAAAAAACCGATGATTTCCAGGGGCCTTAAGTCGCATGAAATATTGAATATGAATTAACTGTCTGTGCATGTTTTCTTAAGTGCAATACCAAAGTAGAGTGGAAGCCTGCGAGGTGCGAGGAAGATATGATTAGCAAGACTGATTTCAAAAAGTTTCGCAATATTTCGTGCAATATTTCGTGATCTTTTGTATGAGTCGATAATTGATTTTCCTTTTAATTTTTATTCCTACAGAGGAAACAAGAATCGATTGAAAGGATATTATTGAACTCGGAGAATTTAAAAATGCCGATTCAAGCGTGTTTTAATCATTTCAATCGACCACCATGCAGCCACCACTAATTCAGGCAAATCTTGTTGAATTATTTTTCAGTTTTGAAATTAATTCATTAATTCATTATGATTAATTAATTTAAATATAAAAAAACTTTCTTTAATCGGAACATTTACTGACTGAACTGCCCGAAATATATAAGAAAAACAGCCTAAAACGTTGGTTGCTACATAATGACCGATTGAAAAAATTAAATTTATGAGACCGATTAAAAAGTTCACAAACCGATAGAATGAAATACGCTTGAATCGGCATTCTTAAATTCTCCGATTCAAACATTTTCCATTCAATCTATTCTTTTTTCCTGGATACGTATAATACTTATGGACAGGTTTTCAGGATTTATTTATCAAATGAATGTATTTTAAAAAGTTATAATTTCATTTACAATGTACAATGTAAAATGTAATTTGATCGAGTCAGGTCTAATCAACAGACTTAACACATAAAAGTAACTTTATTGCCGAAATTATGGATGGAAATTATATTTTAAGGAACAACTAAAACAGGACAGTTTTTCAACACTTCCGTAGCTTTAATAAAATTATGCATTAAATTATCAGTTATGGAAAAATCAAAAATTCAAATTTTGATCGCACAACAAAATAATGAAAAATCCAAACTTTCAATTTTACGTCAAACTATGCAAGATACGACAAATGATGATTCAACAAAATTTGTGCACCTAAAAAAGATCTAAAAATTTGTCATCGGTCACATTTTGATAGAATATGTAGTTTTTGTTTTATTCGTGAAAAATAACATTAACAGTGAAAAAATCTGCCAGATAAGTGGGCACATTCTCATCAAAACTTTGCTTATTTAATTTATTTTTCATCTCGTGTGTGTTTTTTTAAAATATCTCATTGTTTTTATGTTCTCAATACTGTTTATATTCTCAATTTTTAACCATTAAACAATAAAATAACTATCATTAATGCTTAATGTCAAATGTCCAGTTTTTAATAATCATTTGAAAATCTATCATTTATATGTTCCAAAAACGACTTACTCTGAAATAAAATTCTTGTTAGTAAGTTATTTGCCATGTATTTATATTTATATTACTTTTTTTGAAAATTCTTCCTCCTGAAGATTATCTCTTTAGCTATGAAATTTATTATTTGGTTGAAAATTCAACTATTTCATAGAAAATTTACTTGTTGCTTGACATTCATATTTTGGTGCTGAAAAGTTAACTGAAATCTCTTTTTCATGAAAATTCAACTAATTATTTGAAATTTGGTTTACTTACAATGTTAATTGAAATGTTGATTGAAATTGTTAATTTGAAAATTCATCTGTTTAAGTAGAAATTTCATCTTTCTCAGAAGAAAATGCAACTTTTTGGTAGAAGATTCAATAATTTTGTTAAAAAGTCATCCTTTTTGGTTAAAAATTCAACTGTTTCGTTGAAAATTCGTCTTGTTGGGTCAAAACTCATATTTTAATGTTGAGTAGTCGAACTAAAGTCTTTTTTTGATGAAAATTCAAATTTGTCTTTCAATTTGATTTTTTGATCTAAAAAGTCATCCTTCTTCTTTAAAAATTCAACTGTTTTGTTGAAAATTCGTCTTTTTCGGTTAAAAAATCAGTATTCTCGTAGAAAATTGACTTCTTGTGTAAAACTCATTCTTTAATGTTGAATAGTGAAAGTAAAAAAATTTGTGGATGAGAATTCCAATTTTTTTTTTATTCGAAAATTCATTTGGTTGAAGGTTCAATAATATTGTTAAAAACTTTTTAAAAACTTTTTGGTTGAAAATTCAACTGGTTTGTTGAGAATTCAAGTATCTTCCAAGAAAATTTACTTCTTAATCAAAACTCATATTTAAATATTGAAAAGTCAAATTATAATATTTTTTGAATGGAAATTCAATCTTTCCCAAATTTGTCTTTTTGGGTTAAAAAATCAGTTTCTTCGTAGAAAATTGACTTCTTGTTTAAAATTCGTATTTAAACGTTGAATAGTAAAACTAAAATCTTTTTGTTGGATGAGAATTCAAATCTTTTTTCATATGATTTTTTGATTTGAAAATTCATCTATTTTAGTAGAAATTTCACTCTCCTTGGATAAAAATGCAAACTTAGTTGGAGATTCAATCATTTTGTTAAAAAGACATTCTTTTTAGTTAAAAATTCAACTGTTTTGTTGAAAATTCAAGTATCTTCGAAGAAAATTTACTTCTTATTCAAAAATCATATTTAAATATTGTAAAGTCAAATTAAAATCTTCTTTGGATAATAATTCAATCTTTTACAAATTTGTCTTTTTGATTAAAAAATTCATCCGTTTTAGTAGAAATTTAATCTTTTTCGAATAAAAATGCAACAGTTTGTTTGAAAATTAATCTTGTTTGCTTGAGGATTCAACTATTTTAATTTTTAATTTTAGTTATACGACTTTGTTGTGAAATCACTCCTTCGTCGAAGATTCATTATTTTCAGTTGAAAATTCATGTATTGAAAATTGATCTTTTTCAACTGAAAACTCAACTTGCGTGGATACAAGCCGAACTACTTTGTTGAATTTTTTTTCAAAGATGGTTGTGTCTTTGGTTGAAAATTGACCTACTTTTGTTTTTTTAATTAATTTTTTTTTACAAAAAATTCATATTTTCTCATTGAAAATTCAATTTTTATATAGAAAACTCGTCTTTTGGCTTGGAGGTTCAACAGTTTTGGTAAACATTTTTCTTCACGACTGAAAAATCTTTATTTGTTAAAAATTCGTCTTTGCGCTATTATAAGATCTGTATTAGTACTCAGTAGCACGTTTGTTTTTGTCCGAGTCTAAAACTGCTCACTGAATGACGTCAAATTTGATTACTCGATTTGGTTTAATTTGGTTGATCACGAACTCCTGAAATCGGAACCATTCATTCACATTTATTTATAATTATCTGATAATTTATCGGTTAATTATGAGTGGTATCCAAATTATCAATATTATCATGGATTAGTAAAATAAAAGTACTCACAGTTGACACGAAAAAATTGTTTTTAGAAAATGCCTAATTCACACATTCGTTTAAGACATTAATTTACAATTATTATATAAAATTTATCGTATAATTATGCTTTGTTCTTGAATTATTATGGCGTAGCAAACTAGAATGACTGACACTGAAAAGAATTTTTATTGTTAACAAATGCCCCAATCATGAATTGGTTTATTAAATTTGCTTTAAAAAATCATACAATTTATCAAGTAATTATAAATGTCGCTGAACTGACCATGAAATTCCCAATTAAAATGACTGACACTGAAATTAATTAATTTTTCCATCGACAAATGAAGCGTGTATTTTCGTTTCTCATGAATATTAAATAAGGCCAATAAAAATAGATTGATGACAGTTTATATACATACTTTTTATTCATGAATAAGGAAGATGTTAAAAAGGTGTGATTCAAATGTAAATTTTAGATATGGACTAGAGAACGGTGAGATGACAATTTTTTATAGTTAATAATTCTCTTAAACCATTCGGGAAGAAAAATAGTTTTTGCTGAAGTTTCAGAAAGTTTGTGTATTTAGGGATAATTTCTGTAACATTGACTGAACTTTTCTGTAAAATTCGAGGGAGAAACAATTCCTAAAAATGCGGTCAAGCGGAGGTGGATTATTTCAAATTATATCAGATTACCCTGCATTATCTCTGTGTACATAATTACTCTGGATTACCTATTAAGATTATTTTAAATTCCATGGGATTACTCTGAATTACATAAAATTATGGTAGATTACTCTGCGTAAGCTATAGACGCCCGCGAATTTTCAACCAAAAAGGATTATTTTTAACAACATTGTTCAATTTTTAACAACATATATGAAACAAATATGATTCAAACAAATACTCGATTTTGTAAACAGAAACTTAAAAGATTAACTGAGAAGAATAATTTTCTACCGAAGAAGACGATATTTTAACAATATACACGAATTTTTAACGAAGTAATTGGTTTTTCAACAACATAGTTAAATATTCAACTAAAAAGATAAATAGTTAAATTTGTTTGAATAGTTAAATTTTCAATCACAACATTAATTTACAACTAAAAAAGAATACATTTTCAACAAAAAATGGAATATTTACACTTTCAATCGAAAAAATTAATTTGTCATCAGAAAATAAAAAAATAAGGATAATTTTCTACCGGAGAGATTAATTTTTAATCAAAAAGTTGCATCTCCAATCAAAAAATTAAGTTTTAACAAAGTAGTTCAACTTTCAATCAAGTAGATGAATATTCAACTTCAGATAAACTTTAGATAACTTCAGATAAAATTTTCAGCAAAACTTGAATAGTTGAATTTTCAATTAGAAAATTAATTTTCAACCAAAAAATAACGAATTTTCAACAAAACAATTAAGTTTTCAAAAAAATAAGTTGAATTTTCAGTTAGAAAAGATACATTTTCAACAAAAAATGGAATATTTACACTTTTAATCAAAAACATTTTAAAAAGGATAATTTTCTACCAAAGAAATGAATTTTCAATGAACATGTTGCACTTACAATAAAAAAATAAAGTTTCAACAAAGTAGTTCAAGTATCAACCAAGTAGTTGAATTTTCAGCCAAATAGTTGAATATTCAACTAAAAAATATAAATTTTCCAAGAAAACTTGAACAGTTAAATTTTCAATTAAAAAATTAATTTTCAGTCAAAAAATAACGAATTTTCAACAAAACAATTGAGTTTCTAACAAAATAAGTTGAATTTTCACTTTATAAATATAGATTTTCAACAAAAATGGAACATTTACACTTTCAATCAAAAAATTGGAAAAAGGATAATTTTCTACCAAAGAAATATATTTTCAATTGAAATATTGCACCTACAATTTGAAAATTACGTTTTAACCAAATAGTTCATCTTTCAACCAAGTAGTTGAATTTTCAACCAAATAGTTGAATATTTAACTAAAAAGATAAATTTTCCAACAAAACTTGAATAGTTAAATTTTCGATTAAAAAATTAATTTTCAACCGACAAATAACGAATTTTCAAGAAAACAATTGAGTTTTCAACAAAAGAAGTTAAATTTTCAGTTAGAAAAGATACATTTTTAACAAAAAATGAAATATTTACATTTTTATTTTAAAAAAATTTTAAAAGGATAATTTTCTATCAAAGAAATGAATTTTCAATTGAAATTTTGCACCTACAATAAAATAATTATGTTTTAACAAAGTAGTTCAACTTTCAACCAAGTAGCTGAATTTTCAACCAAATAGTTTAATATTCAACTAAAAAAGATAAATTTTCCAACAAAACTTGAATAGTTAAATTTTCAATTCAAACATTATTTTTTAGTCAAAAAATAAGGAATTTTCAACCAAACAATTGAGTTTTAAACAAAATAAGTTGAATTTTCACTTAATAAATATAGATTTCCAACAAAAAATGGAATATTTACACTTCTAATCAAAATAATTGGAAAAAGGATAATTTTCTACCAAAGAAATGAATTTTCAATTAAAATATTGCACCTAAAATTAAAAAAATTACGTTTTAACCAAATAGTTCAACTTTCAACAAAGTAGCTGAATTTTCAACCAAATAGCTGAATATTCAACTGAAAAAAAAATAATTTTCCAACAAAACTTGAATAGTTAAATTTTCAATTAAAAAAATTTGAAAAAGGGATAATTTTCTACCAAAGAAATGAATTTTCAATTAAAATGTTGCACCTCCAATCAAGAAATTAAGTTCTAACAAATTAGTTCAACTTTCAACCAAGTAGCTGAATTTTCAACCAAATAGTTGAATATTCAAGTAAAAAAATAAAATTTCCAACAAAATTTGAATAGTTGAATTTTCAATAGAAAAATTGATTTTTAACCGAAAAAATAACGAATTTTCAACAAAACACATTAATTTTTAACATAAAAAGGTAATTTTCAACCAAATAGTTAAACTTTGAACCAAAATATTTACATTTTAAACAAAAAAGAACTCAACTGATAAGAATAATTTTCTGCAGTGAAAACCGAATATTTAATAAACTATACGAATTTTCAACCAAGTAATTTAATTTTCAACTAAAATATATAAATTTTCAACTGAAAATGGAATAAGTATATTTTCAGTTCAAAAAATTAAGTTTTTATCAAGGATATGTCGTAACACAAAATACGGCTACAAAGATGAATTGATTGTTGCAATATTCTCACCACATAATGTAAAGGCTTATGCATGTGCCTGACTAGAGCCTGTTTCGAAAAATGGTCTCATTGTTATTTTTTTATTTGTTGTTAATTTAAAATATGCTTAATTTTCTGCGCCTGGAAACGGGCAACGCGCCACTGGGAGTGTACACATGGTGGACCGAAAACATGCACTCATCGTTGCAAAGTGCGTTTAAATAAAAATAAAATGAAAAAAAAAATTTCGAAAAAAGGGTTCTAGTCATACACATGTATAAGCCTTGAGATCATGTGATGAAAACATTACATCAAACAATTCATCCTTGTAGCCGTATTTTTTATTATTCTAAAAACCGACTCGTTTGAAGCACCTTAATGCGTCCATTTCAACTACATTTTTTTCAAATATCATCAATATTGTAACTTAAATCGAAAACTGTGGCTTAAGCCCCTGAGGATCAACAGTCGTAAATTGGAACTGAAATTGTTTTTCAATGTGTTTTTAAAGAAGGTTCTAAAAGCACCTGCGGCTTTGACGATTACATTCTCATTGCGACATTCGCGCTTCACGCACGATAATCAGGATGGAGACGGTTCACGGTGCGTCTGAACCAACTTTAATTGAAAGGTCGTTGCATATAAGATTTTGCTATTGATTATAGTTTTCTGACATCCCACGAATATTGTAAGACCAAAAGCCAAAAAAACGCGGGGCGCATTTTGAAAAAGTTGTTTTTTATTTTATTTTCAAGAAAACAGGAAAAATGTTACACCTAAAACGTGATAACGTGCATATAAATTTATTTGTAATATATGTACGTATATAGTTTATTTTGTAACTCAAGAAGTTTTATTGTAAAGCAAAAATATGTAAAACAAATTTTTTTTGAAAATTTCAAAACCAAATTCAAAACTGCAGATTTTTGATAAACTCGATTTTCGTAAGTAATGTGTGTTTGACGCAATATTATTTCTATAAGGATAGGTAATAAGTGAATATCAATTGATAGGAATATTATTTATTATATTATTAAATAATTAACAATTAAACATAAGATTGTAACATTTCAAGTATACGTGTAATCCTGAAACTGGTTGTGACATTCATATGAACGAAAATTAAACATCTCTAATTTAAACGTGAAGACCATTCAATTCACAGAGAGCATTAAGTAAGTATCTAGAGTATTCTGGATGATTTACATGTACTTTATATTTATTCTGACGTGATAAAACACCGCATGAATTTTAGGTGTAACCGAAATACCCAAATCCAAGTAACTTTGTTTAAAGTTATCGATGTATTTATTGAAATGTTGATCAAGAAGTTTACCGAAACAAGCTCTAACAATTGATCGGAAATCATTGGGAACTTTGAGAAACTTCAAACAGCCGATAGGACATTTCGAGCGCAAAATATCCAGTTTATCCAATAACCTTTTGCAGGAATCGCCATTGAATCCTGTGCCATCATTGGCTACCTCGCGTTTAACGTGACTAGATTTCGCCGATGCTAAGGTTTCTTCCTCAAATTCCGCATGCATGTGCTTAAACACTGTTAGAAATGTTTGTAATTTTAGTATACACGGGCATATTAAATTTCCTATATGTTTATTAAATTCATTATACTTTAATTTTAGTATACTTACATATACTAAATTTCTTTCATGATGTTATATGTGTACTAAATTTATTAAGTGTACACGGAGGAAAAAATCGCACTGTTATAGTAGGCTGTGCTCTTAATATTACAGCACGGAACTTTATGTGCGAAATTGATATGAATTCCTACCAATATTGGCATCAGGTTAGACAATTTTAGCATGAAATGGCTCATACCATAAAGAAACTTTGCTTTACTACGGTTGTAAGAAAACCCATCCTCTTAGAGTATGAGTACTCTTGCAAAAGCGATGTTAGGCCACGCGTACCGGTGCTTGCTGTGAAGCTAGGTTCGTAAGTAGGCGTGACCTAATATCTCTTTTTTAAGAGTACGCATACTCTAATAGAGTGAGTTCTTTACAAATATAGCAAGGCGAAGTTCGAGCTATTTTCGCGAGCGATAACGGCTTCAAAAGCATTGAATGGAACCTGCGACAAAAGCATGACTATAGTGTTCTTACTATTATAGCCATATTTTTTTCTCCGTGTACAGTAAGTTTCTTTCACGTAAATGAATTTAATAGTTTCTGTATACTAAAATTCATATACGTGTTTACTATATTCATGCTAAAAGTTTCGGTCTCTTTCTGCGAGGATCTGCCAAGTCTTCTCTTTAAAAAGTATGTTCAATTTATTTACTTAAATTTAAGTTAATGATATGATTATTTGAAAATTAAAACTTTGTTCTTTAATTTCATTTTTCATCTGCTCATGTTAACAGCTGATGAAGACGGAACCCGCGTGAACGGAACGTGTATACTGAATTTAGTATATGCGTATACTAAATTTCGTATACATGTATACTGGATTTAGTATACGCGTATACTAAATTTCATGTACGTGCATACTAAAATCAGTATATGCATATACTAAATTTACTGTACGCTGGTATACTAAATTTAATTTCATGTTGTGCATTCTTGCTTCCATTACATGTATATACTAAATCTAGTACAGATTTTTTTAACAGTGAACACAGTGTTAACCACACCCAGCATCAAATGCCGATTTTTTGTCTCCTCCTGCATCACGCCAATTAAAATAATTCTTTAATAGGTTGCCAATGATTCGAAAATCAGCACGTTCGCTAAGATGATTTTTTTCTCCAACACGTCACGTGCAAGGAAAAAAGCTACTATGACACATTATGCCAGTCATGATATTTGAAAGCTTCAAATCAGTTGCAATGGTAAAGGGTGCCAACGTTGTTAAATATATAATCATTACATGATTTATATGTAAAAAGTATATTTTGTTTGATATCTTCTAAAATATTATTATTATAAAAATATATCTCACAAAAGTTGTGAATCTAATCAAGGAACATATTTTACTTCTGATAACTGTCTTCCGTACGACTAACGGTTTTCGAAAAAAAATCCAAAAATGTAACGCCATAAGTAGGGTGGATCTTATAGTTACTCTTAGCGAAACATTTTGTTTAAATATTTTTCACTGCACAGTAGAGATTGGTTCCATTTGATGAAAAAATAATTTTTGTGAAGTTTCAGCTCAGTCGGATGAGGGAAAAGGGTGCCCAGCACTTTTAAATATATTATCATTTATATGCACAAAAATCGATTTTATTTGATATGTTCTAAACTAGAGATTTTATCAAAATATGTGTGATACAAAAGTTGTAGATTTAGTTAAGGAGCATATTTTCTTTCTAATAACTTTCTTCCGTACGATGAACGGTTTTTGAAAAAAATCGAAAAATCTAACACCATACGTATGAGACACATTTTCGTAGTTCTCTTAAGAAGACAGTGCTAGACCAAGAATGAAAAGCCTCTTCACCCCAGAATCTCGAAATCGTTAAGAGGCGACACGTTCTTTGTATTTCTGGCGAACACTTTCAAAATCCAAGTCATCTTCAGTTGATTGTACTGGCAAGCAAAGCTTTAGGAAATCTCCACCACCATCGATGCCAAATTTCAAGTCCAATTAAGAAACTTGACTCTTTTCTTTGACGTACTCAATTAAGCCGTCTAAATTATTGTAATAAACAACATTTTGTTTAGCATCTGAGGCATTGTTGGTCTTATAGCAATTTTGAAATTGAACAACTTCACTTCAAAAAAATGGTCTGAGCAGTGAATACCAGCAGAAAGTTCTTTTCTTAAATTAGGTGAAATTGCTTTTCTATTCGCAATTGCCACACGAAAATAGTTGTATTTTGAGTCAGGTTGAAGCTCATCTGAAGCATGCCAGTGATAGAAATGATTGATTTTTTATCTACTTTTTCATTCTGGGGGCTGACGGAGATTCGCAGAGGCTTGCCAGCACGCTGTGTAAGAGCCATGCAACTTTTCGTACTTTTATCGGTTTTTTCTTTCAAAACAGAGGAAATAATTTGATCTCTCTCTCTTTTAGAATTGATTGTTGCACCATCGACTTCAGGTTTTCAAAGCGAGTGGAAGTAGTGCACTTGTGAAATTTCCCTTATGCGATTAATGTGAAGCAGCGACTGCACAGTTTTCCAGGTTTCGACTTTTTGCAACGTCCATTATCAACTACACGGTTATATGCAAGGAATTTTTTTTTTTCCGCTCTGCTCTATCATGTATTCTTGATACATTTAAAAGATTTCTTTATATACCGTTGATTGGTTTCAAAATGTTAGCACTTGTATTCCTTCGAAGAGTGGACACGATCCTTAATTTCTGTGCAATTTTTGAATAATGGCTCTCGTATAATGTGACAAACTTTACATTCACATGGTAGCAGACTTGTCGATCTGATACCCAATTTTATCGCATAAAACTGTGATAAGCCCGGAAGATCTATGGTCTTCAGAGAACCAGGTTTCTTTAACCGGTATCAATTTCTTAAACATACACTACAAATGGAGAGATGTCATTATGGCAGTTTTTATTTAAATGGTAGCAGTTCAATGATTTATAAACACGAAATCATATAAGAAAATCGTTAATAATGTTCCTTAAAAAAGATCAAAATTGCCTTGAAAATAATTTCTTAAGAATAAGTATCCTTTATATAGATCCCCTCGGATTACAAAAAAAAATAAAAAAATAAACTTTTTTCAAAATGCGCCCCGCGATTTTTTTGGTTTTAGTCTTAAAATGTTCGTAGGATGTCAGACAACTATAGCCAATAGGAAAATCTCATATGCAAAGACCTTTCAATTAAAGTTGGTTCAGACGCACAGTGGGTTCTCATTAAAAAATAAAACGATGTAGACAAGATTGAACAGCATATAGGAAGAATGTATGTTTTTCAATATAATGTTAATAAAAAAATACAATTTTTTTTCAATTTACTGAATAGAGACATAAAGGATTAGGCCGGTTAATCCGTTCGTTCAAACATGAGTTCTAAGATGACTATGATTAATTAATTTAGGACATTTTCAATTTGTGTCCAATAGAAAAATTTGATAAGGATAATTTATAAATCTTGTCATAATCTAGTAAAAAGAACGATTTAAACTTACGTATCTCTTAAAAACAAAAATTACATATTTTTGAAAATGATCTAACTTTTCGAATTTTGGCCTAATTAAAACATTTCATAGGAATAGTTTGGAAATATATATTTTATATCTAGTAAAAATTTGGGTTGATATTTCTCAATCTATCAGAAAAATAATTTTTTCCTTTTTTGGAAAACTTTCAAAATTTTGAAAAGTATGCAACTTTTTTAATTTCGATCAAAATTAAATGAAGATAATTTGCAAGTCATTTTTTCGTGAACCAGAAACCTTGACAAAAATTTCTAAAACGTTAAAAAAAATGTGTTTCAGATTTTGGAAATACTCTAACTTTTTGAATTTTGGTCTGGTCAAAGAATATAATTAGAATAGTTTCAAAACATATTTTATATCTAGTAAAAATTTGGATTGATATTTCTCAATCTAT
>CAKNXH010049920.1:0-10038 GCA_932178445.1 Andricus quercusramuli
AGATTGGAAGACCAAATCTGTCGAAGAAGATGCTTGTATCTGCTTCGCAGCTTTTTCACCAGTGTCTAAAGTAAGCCATCTTCAAACTTTAGGCACCATCTACATGCATGCAAACGTCAACTTTTGAGGTGGGTGTTGCAAAATACATATTTAATCTCCAAATCAAATTAAATAATAAAATTTTAATATTTCTTGATATATGTTTGGAGAGAATTATATAATACTTTTATTTCTTCTTTTTTATATTTTATAGAGAGGATTCGCAGATAATCAATAAATTTTAATGTGTATTTAACAAAAGTTAATTAAAAAAATTATAAGTGAAAATTGTTTGTCAAAGAAATTTTTGCATAATTTTTAATTTCAAAAAATAAACTTCAAATTACTAGGATCTAATTAAATATGTATAATATCGAATTTTATAATTGATATGTTTAATTATTCATAATGGTTTTAAAAAATATTGATGCAATATTGGAAGCAAATCTAATACTATTTTTATTAATTTAAATAAGACTTTCTATGTATATAACTAGGGTTTAAAAATGAATCTTTAGTTTAACGTCTGTTTTAAGTTATTATTAATTGATATCTATTCAAAATTGTTAAATAAACAATATTTTTTGGTATTTTTACCATGCTTTTTTTACCATGGTTTACATGTCACCCAGCGCTACCTACATTTCAGTTTACGCCAAGTAGCTGCGTGAACTAACGTCAATGCATAGGGCTGGTTTATAGGTATGTGATAAATTACGTGTAATAATAATATTATCAAAAATAATTTGTTATCGTCGTTTAATTGCTCTAAGACATTCTGCATCCGCTCCAATTTCCGTTTTCCGGAACTCTAAGGGATCCTCCATAAACTACGTTGCCCGTTTTGAGTCATTTTTTGAGTTCCCCCGCCCCCCGCGTAGATTTCCGTGGATTTTTCACAACCCCCCCCCCCCCCAAATCTACGGAGGTTTTCAACACAAATCCATATAATTCAATTATAAAAACCAAGTGCCAATTGTGAACGCATTAAATAATTGATTTTATCGTTTAAATAAATATTTTTATAAATTATTTTATAAGAAATAAATTTTTTTCTGAATTGAGCGTTTGATACTAGCTACACTAGCAACGCCGCACAGTGGACCTTTTTTGAAATTCTGTCTCAAAATCGTAGAACTTTGGATCGGAATGACCTAGAGGGACATTTTTTTTTAATTAAAGAAAAAACCTTTTTGAATATAGAAAAATTATAGAGAAAGTCAGAAAAAAAATTGTGACCTAGAAAATCGGTGCTGAAGATGGAATTTTTGGCATACAAAATCGATTATTGAATACCAAAAACGCTTAGATCTGACATTTTATGTGCTATACGAATTTTTATATAGATTTTTGCATGCTCAACTCGAATCTGACATGTAAATCGTTGTAAGACAAGATCCAAAATAGCGGAGCCAATATGGCAGACTAAAATTGTAACACAAAACCGATTTGATTAAAATTTGCTACAAGGTGGTTTTCCAGGTCGCTGATTACAAATCCAAGGTCAAAATTGAAAAGTTTAAAATGGCGGACCAAAATTGTAAAAGGAAACCGATTTGACTAAAATTTGCTGCAAGGGGGTTTTTCGAGTCGCTGATTTCAAATGCAGGGTCAAAATTGAAAAATCAAAAATGGCGGATCCAATATGGTGGACCAAAATTGTAAAAGGAAACCGATTAGACTAAAATTTGCTACAAGGGGGGTTTTCAGGTCGCTGATCTCAAATCAGTGGTCAAAATGGCGGATCCAATGTGGTGGACCAAAATTATAGAACAAGATTTATTTGACTTAAAACAGCGTATCGGAGGGTTTGCAGGTGGCTGATTTGAAATCCAAAGTCAAAATTCCAGAATTAAAAAAAGCGGTCAAATCTGTATTTTCGCACACTTTTGGTCCAACATTTTGAATTTTTAAATTTTGACCCTGGATTTGAAATCAGCGACCAGAATAACCCCCTTGTAGCAAATTTTTGTCAAATCGGTCTCCTTTTCCAATTTCGGGCCGCCATATTGGATCCACCATTTTAACAACCTGAAAAACCACCTTGTAGCAAATTTTAGTCAAATCGGTTTCGTTTTACAATTGTAGTCTGCCATATTGGCTTACAACGATTTACATGTCAGATTCGGATTGGGCATGCAAAAATATATAAAAAGATGTATAGCACATAAAATGTAAGATCTAAGCGTTTTTGGTATTCAATAAACGATTTTTTTTTCCAAAAATTCCATCTTCAACACAGATTTTCAAGGTTAAATTTTTTTTCTGATTTTCTCTATAATTTTTCTATATTCGGAAAGATCTTTTCTTTAATTAAAAAAAATATTTCTCTAGGTCATTCCGATCCAAAGTTCTACGATTTCGAGACAGAATTTCAAAAAAGGTCCACTGTGCGCCGTAGTGACATCTGTACTTTAAGCTACGTTGCTAGGCTTAAAATCCGCCCGCGGCGCCCCCCCGTAGATTAGCGTAGTATTTTCCACTACTCACCCCCACCCTTCTAGTGGCTACGTAGTTTATGGACGAGCCCTAATATAGAGTTCATAAATTGTGCGCCAGTATGTGCTATATCGCCTTGGACTTTAAATATGTACTATTGAAGCGTCATATACATCTAGTAAAAGTAGTTCATAGCATGGTATAACCAGACCCTTCTGGTTTTCACTAAACTGTCTTCCATATCCGCTACTCTTGAATTAGTTCCGTCAACTTTATAAAGTTTATTTTGTCCATGTATCCGCCGGTCGAGAATAGAGAAAACGAGAATAGAGTAATGTTGAAATTTTAAGAAGTGCAAACACAAACTAATGAATATGACTACTGTGAATTTGGCCTTACTGTATATTAAGTTATCATAATATTTCGTGAAAAGCTGAACATTTTATTTTTAATAAGATAAATGTTTCTGAAGTTTTAATTTTCATAGAAATACAGAGTTATCGCCTTGCTCCCAGTGATCGCTACTTTTCATATAAATAAACAAAGAGCAAAAATGAGAAATTTTTTTATTATTATTTTTTATCTTCAAATAAATAACCTAATTAATCCCATTCTCAACTAAAATGAATGTCGTAGTATCTAGCGAATATAAATAATTAACAGGATATCGAATGTAATTGTTATAAACAAATTATATTAACAAAAGGTCAACATTTTGGAAATTTTGATTGCAAAGTATATTTTTTGGTTGAAATTGTTTGATTTTATCGACAGGTTCTTATTTGATCATGAAAATTTGTTGTCTGGTATAATTTGTTTATTTTATAAACAAATTATATAAACAAATGCATAGTTTAGGCATTTATTGGCAGAAAGTAATCGCTTTTCTTTCTTAGTACCTTCAAATTATATTATTGGTAATATTTATGTTAGTGATAAACATTAGTCATTTAATATTATTTGCTTATTTTATAAACAAATACATAGTTTGGTCATTTATAGACAGAAAGTAATCGTTTTTCTCTCTACTCGTCTTCAAATTACATGATTAGTGACGAAGAATTGTCAATCGACATTATTTGTCTATTTTATACAAAATTTTATAAACAAATGCATAGTTTGACCATTTACAGATTGAAAGTAACCGTTTTTCTTTCTGATCGTCTTTAAATTATATTATTATTAGTGACTTTTAGTAATGCAGACATGTCATTCGATATTATTTGTTCATTTTATAAACAAATGCATAGTTTAGCAATTTATGGGCAGAAAGTAATTGTTTTTCATTCTGAATGCCTTCAAATTATATAAGTGGTGGTGTTCAGTTATGAATAATTGAAGGGTGGCAGATCATAAGGAGGTAAGGGACATTTTTCCGAAAAATTTTTTTTGCATAGAAAATTCTTATAAAATCCAATACACATATAGTTAAAAGAATTTGTTCGAAATCGCATTTTTTATGTTAGCAATAAAAAATTAGTTGCACAAAAAGAGGTAAGGGACCTCAACCCTTAAGACAATAAGAGGTAAGGGACCTCAAACACGCTTTTTCGTCTCCTACAAACTCCATTTCCTTGGAAGTAAATAAATTTCTTCCATTAAACTTTTCTTTCCTGTATTCGGCATACCCAAATATCGGGAGCATACATATATATATATTTTTTTAATTCAAAGTTACATTTTTTTGCAATTTGAAGCCAAATTTCAGATGCGATAAAATTTTAACCTCAAAACTGAAACCTAATTTTCTCAAAACTGAAATACCTTTTTTTCATCAAACTTGTTTCCCTGTATTCAACAACTCAACATCTCCGGAACATATTTTTAGTTTTTTTTTTAATTGATTATTTAATTTTTTATCACTGTCCAAAGACTACTCGGACCGTGTGAAAAAAAATGTGAACCCGATTTTGTTAACTTTGTGCTATATTACCTCATAACTGGTAAGTTATATGTTATCAAATTTTTTTGCTATCGATTCAGGAATGCGTCAGCTCGGAACCGTATTTTTGTTTTTTGTTTTAATTGCGAATTCGATTTTACAGAATGTTTTTTTCCTCTCCTGTAAAATTGCCATTTTGTTCCTTACCTCCTTATGATCTGCCACCCTTCAATTGTCATTCGATATTATTTGTTTATTTTATAAACAAATGTATAGTTTGTTCATTTCTAGACAGAAAGTAATCGTTTTTCTTTCTGATCGTCTTCAAATTGTATAAGTGATGATGTTTAGTTTTGAAGACTTCTCGTTCAATATTATTTGCTTATTTTATAAATTAATTTTGTAAATAAATGCATAGTTTGGCCATTTGTAGACAGAAAGTAATCTTTTTTTATTATTGCCTTCAAATTATATCACTGGAAATTTTTTGTGATGTTTTAGATGGATCCTGAAATTATTGAAATGATTGATAAGTACAACTTGGAACCTAATTCTTCTAAAACATCACAAAACATGTCCAGTGATATCCTTTGAAGGCAATAATAAAGAAAGATTAATTTCTGTCTACAAATGGCTAAACTATGCATTTGTTTAAAAAATAAACAAATAATATCGAATGAAAAATCCTCATCACTAAACACCACTACTAATATAATTTTAAGGCAATAAGAAAGCAAACCGTTTACTTTATGTCTATAAATGGCCAAACTATGCATTTATTTATCAAATAAACAAATAATATCGAATAAGAAGTCTCCACCACTAAACATCATCACTTATACAATTTGAAGACGATCAGAAAGAAAAGCGGTTACTTTCAATAAATGCTCAAAGTATACATTTGTTTATAAAATAAACAAATAATATCGATTGACAATTCTTCGTCAATAAACATCCCTACTTACGTACAGTCTGTTCAACAAAATACGAATCGCGATTATTCGTAAACCATAAAAGATATTCAGTTTTTCTTTTTTTTTTAATTAAAGGTCACTAAAAGGGCTGCGAAAAAATTACTTAATAGGTCGTCCAATCTCCATCATTGTTCGCTTACACGCATACACGCGTGTATGCACTAACTTACGTAAGTAACGGTAACTAAGGCACAGCGTACAGGTTGCGTTGCCCTCTTCGAAACGTCAGTTTGAACGAAAATTGGAAGAATAACGAAAAAATAGTTGTGGGAAATAGTGTAAAGGGATTTGGTGGTAAGGCTGCTATATTTATTTAATATTTATAATTAAAAACGTTAGTGAGTAACATAAGTGTAAGGAGATGGTTATAAGTTTTTATTTTGTTGAAAATAACCTGTGTAGAAATTTAAATTTAAAAAAGCTCAAGTGTGTACCTGTTTTTCTTAATTTAACTGAAATCTTAGACAATTAAAATGTTGTGAAGTCTGATTAGAGAATTAAAAAATTTGAAATTAATTGCATTTCGAAAAACCCACAAATGAAAATAAGAATTAAGGGTTTATAGTACATTAAGTTACGTTGCAGGAATTTCATATTCAACGCATCCAGTTTATATGCAATTTCAATTCAAGAGAATAACTGCATTTTCGAATGATTGCAGTCGCAGAAAAATTCTCAATTTCAGCTTTTTAAGATTGAACATGCTTTTATTCTCTCATTTGTAGATTATGTATCAATAATTGTCAAAACTTACAATTTACATGGATTCAATTTTAAAGGTTTTGTATTCAAAAATTTTTTCCCACAAGAAACAACTTTTTCAATTTTCAAATTCTGTGGTTTTCGAAATGCAATCTATTTCAAATTTTTAATTCTCGAATCAGACTTTACAACATTTTAATTGTATAACTAGATTCCAAATAAAATTGAGGTAAACAGGTATACACTTGACCTTTTTGAAAAATTAAAATTTCTACATAGGTTATTTTCGACAAAATAATAACCTATATAAGCTTCTCCTCATAGCTATGTTACTTACTAACGTTTTTAATAATGAATATCGAATAAATATTGCTGTCTTACCTCCAAATTACTTTTCACTATTTCCCACAACTATTTTTTCTGTATTCTCCCACTTTTCGTTCGAACTGACATTTCGAGGAAGGCAACGCAACCTGTATGGTATGCCTTCGTTACCGTCATTTACGCAAGTCAGTGCATACATGCATACGTGTCTGAAGGTGGCGCAGAGCCGCTTCCGTAGGGAAGTGACTTCCATATTTCTTTAATATGAAGAGAGAGCTGTTTCAGGGTGAACATCGGCTTCCCTGCAAGCTTTCTCTTCATGATAGACCAAACATTCTCAATGGAGTTGGCACCGGGAGACTGTGAAGGCCAATCCATTGTCTCGATGCAATTTTCCAGTTACCACGAGGTGCAGAGACGACTGCGATGTTTAGGGTCGTTATCTTCTTCCAAGACCCAATCTTCACTTTGAGCTCCAAATAATTTCTTTACTGGCCTCAAAAGACCACGCTGATAAATTTAAAGTATTTTTTGAGCATTCAAATTCTCCATAAAATGCTCCAAACAAACAAAACCACCCTTAGAAAAGCATCCCCAAACGTCGTTGCTCGAGAACTGCCTCTTCCGGGCAAATTATGGACACTGTTTGTGGCTTTAAAACATTGCACCTACTGTTGGAAAAACGTTTTCGACTTTTTAATGTATTTCGCACATTCAGCTTGCTTCATTTTTGGACCTAGTGGATGTGAGCACAGGAAGACAGCTTCAAACCTTGTCGCGTAGGCAGCATACATTTCAATTTACGTGTGCTCTCTACGACAGTTCGAGCGATACTAAACCTGACGAATATTCTCGCCGTAACTCTTTAAGTGACTTTCAATTAAAAAAAGAGAGAGAAATTGAATATCATTCATGGTTTACGAATAATCGCGATTCCTTTTTTGTTGAACAGACTGTATGTTGAAGGCGAGTAGAGAGAAAAACGATTACTTTCTGTCTATAAATGACCGAACTATTCATATTTAAAATTTATAAAATAGAACTCTTCAAATCTATCAGTTATAAATAGAAACAATAACAACTAAAAAATTACCATTGACATTCAGTAATGTTGTTTTCCATACCTTTATGTACATTTTTCGCACTTTTTTTTAGAGCAACGTATAATATTCGTGTAGGATTGCATCTCGCAAATCACAATTGCATCTCGCAAATCACAATTGGATTTCGAAAATCACAAATTGGATTTGTTTCTTTATCGTATTTCCGATTTATCCTGCAATTTTATAATTACACATTTTTTTAATGAACTCAAAAATAAACTAAATAATTTTCATTAAGGCCTATTCCGCTTTTTTTTTTGAGTTACAAAATTTTTTTATTACAAAAAAATTTTTGCCGACATGTTTTAACCTGAATTCAGGTCCTTTTCAACGCATAGTCCAGAAGGAAAAAAACATGTGTCAAAAAAATTATAAAATTATTATATTATATATATATATTATATATATATATAATTAAAAAAAAAGTTAAACAACCACCGCAGGGTACCACTAAGAGCAACTGCCATCTAAAAAGAAAATGTCAATAGCCCCCAGTAGAACCGCGGTAAAATACACCTATGGCCACGTCTCACATCCGTGAGATGGGTGGTCACAGGGCACGACGAAATGACAACGACAGGCCGGCGAAACCCTCGTGTGTCTTGAGGACACGAAGCGAACCAAGGATGACAGCTTTCTGAATCCATCTCGCAAGTGCCTTGGCATATTTTTGGCACGCGGGTATGGCTTTAAGGTTACGAACCAGTGATAATTTAGCACCTCCGAGAGCAACTATCACAAGGACAATTACTCGTACTGAATATTTTGGGTACAGTCGTTGCAGCTCTCTTTTAAGGTCTTGATACCTCTCCTCTTTTTCTTTCTCCTTTGCAGTGATGATGTATTCGGACGGAGCCGAGAATTCGATTCCGAATATGTTCGTTTCTCGACGTCTTGGAGAACAATGTCAGGCCTCGAGTGCGCAACGGAGACTGCTGCCCGAAAATCGTAGTTCCAGAAAATCTGGCACTTCTCGTTTCGGACAATTGACTCTATATCCCTTGGAGCGCTCGGCAGGGCAGGGTCGCGACCAACACCGAAAGAGCGACAAAGGTGGTAATAAAGTACTCTTAGGGCCGCATTATGTCTATAGATATACGTTGTTCCTGCGTGGGTCGGACACCCCGATAGTATGTGTTGTAGGTACTCAGCGTGTGCATGACACGCTCTGCACCTATCACTGGGAACTTCTTGACATAAAATGCGGGCGCGATATGCTAAGGTGGAGATTACACCGACCTGGCATGCGAAAATAAAGCCCTCTGTACCTGAATTGAGTCCTGATGATTTGAGGAAAGCAAAAGTTTGCTCCTTTGACAAGGACTGTTTTTCTACATTTCTGTGAAAGTTTCCGTGCATATGCTTGTCGAGTAGCTCTTTGTGAAATTTACTAAGCTCTGCTTTCTTTACTTCGGCTTTTAGACGTGAAGCATCTAGATGGAGTAATGCACTTTCCTCACTTCTGACGTTGAAATTCAGGCCAAGGGTCTCGGCAGCTTGCTCCGCGGCTTTGTAAAGGAACGCTCCTTCGCCAATCATCTCGTGGTTTCTGATCATCTTTAGGAGAGGATCTCTGTCATTCGCGACGATGTAAGCTGTACTTAAAACAATTCGGTTATGCAGACATTGGAGATTCAGAAGTCCGCCTTGACGGCGTGAAATGTATAATCGCGGAACTGACGAATTGATATCCAAGCTTTTATGCATATGCATGATCTTACGCGTGGTGACATCAAGGGCCTTAAGCTCGTTCTTCGTCCATTGAACCACCCCAAACGAGTAGAGCAGAACCGGGACGGCAAGCATGTTAGTCGCAGATACCTTGCTCAACGCCGACAGATTGGAAGACCAAATCTGTCGAAGAAGATGCTTGTATCTGCTTCGCAGAGACTCCTTCACTGATGTTACGTCCTGAATGCGGCTTTGAGGCATGCCCAGGTATGTATAGGTCTCTTCAGTGTTAAGATGTCTAATAACACTTATATCCACAAGCTCAGGGTCCTTGGGAACGCCAATAATCTTTCCTTTCTTCAAATGAATTTTGGCACACTTGTCCAAACCAAAGTCCATCCCAATCTCTCCTGTGTAGTTCTTGACGATATTTATAGCAGTTTGAAGTTTGCTTTTACCAGCGGCATAGATCATCAGGTCATCCATATAAAATACATGAGTGACCTTATGCTCACGCTGATTAGTGTCGCCAGAGGTATCCAGGAGAATTTCGTAGTGCGAGAGATAGAGGCACAAGAGTGATGCAAAAAAGCAAAGGGCTCATACTATCCCCTTGAAAGACGCCCCTCTGGAAGGTGACCTTGTTCGTCGTCAGACGATGATTCCTAGATAAGATGGTAAATCTAGTTTTCGAAAGAGGCATCAATCTCTCTATGCTTCTCACTATGTGTGGATGTACCTTCAAGCTTTCCAACAGACAGATGATAAGTCTATGAGAGGTTGAATCGAAAGCTTTCCGGTAGTCAATCCAGGCCATTGACAGGACGCGCTGATGGGCGGCAGCGTCTTTCCAGACACACCTGTCAATTAGCAGGTTCTCTCGACAGCCTGCTACACCTTTTTT
>CAKNXH010049928.1:2625-16362 GCA_932178445.1 Andricus quercusramuli
TCCACTTGTAATCCAGTTCGAATTCAGAGTAGTAAATTTGTAATCCGCGGTAATCCACTTTTATTTTGGGGTAATCCACTTTCAATCAAAATAATCTGGGGTACATTCAGGTAATCCACTTGTGATCCAGAGTAATTTGAGTCAATCAGAGTAATCAAAGTATTCCGGAGTTATCCACTTGTAATACAAGGTAATCCATTTTTAATAAAGTTATAGCCCGAAGTAATAAATTTGTAATTCAGTTCTATTCGGCAGTAATCCACTTGTAATCCAGATAATTCGGAGTAATTTAGGTTATCCAAATAATCCACTTGTAATCCAGTTCTAATTTGTAATCCGGGGTAATCCACGTTTATTTTGGGGCAATGCACTCTCAATGAAAATAATCTGCATTACATTCAGGTAATCCACTTGTAATCTAGAGTAATTTAGGGTAATCCACTTATAATCCAGGTATTTCAAATTAATTTACATAGGTAAGCCAAATAGTTTTAAACTATTTGGTTGAAAATTTGTTGTTTTTTTTTTGTTGAAGATTAATTTTCTTAACTGAAAATTGAACTTATCCATTTTTAGTTAGAAATTTTTCTTTTTTGGTTGAACGTTGAACTACTTTGTTAGAAATTCAGTTTTCTGGTTGAAGATTCTGGATTTTAATTGAAAATGTTTTAGTTGGAAATTTAACTATATTGTTGGAAATTCGTTTTCTTAGGTGCAAATTCATTTTTCAATTGAAAATCTAACTATTCCATTTTTAGTTGAAAATTTATCTTTTTTAGCATAAATTCAACTAGTTTCTTAAAAGTTAAACTACTTTTTTAAAAATTCAATTTTATGGTTAAAGATTCTTGATATTAGTTAATAATAATGTATCTCTTTTGTTGAAAATTCTTCTTTTATAAAAAATTTTTATTTTTTTTTGCAGAAAATTAATTTATTCCTTGGTTGAAAATACATAACTTTAGTTGAAAATTCATCTATTTGGTTGAAAATTAAACCATTTTATTAAAAATTAATTTTTTTTTTGATAAAAAATTAATTTTTTTCTGGAAAATCTTACTATTCTACTTTTAGTTAAAAAATGATCTTTTTTAGGTTAAAATTCTACTATTTGGTTAAAATTTTTTGTATTTTGTTGAAAAATCGTCTTTTCCGAAAAAAAAATATTTTAGAATTCACAGAATGTTTGTTAATTAAAAATTAATATTTTTAGTGTAAAATTTGACTATTTAGTTGAAAACTAATCTACTTTATTGAAAATTAAACAATTTACTCAAAAAGTATCCTTTTTTGTTGATAAATCAACTGTTTTGTTATAAATTCGACTTTTTTATCGAAAATTCAACTATTTTATTGAAAATTCGTTTTTTTTCGTTGATTTGAATCATTTTTTATTTAAAATTAAATTTTTTCGTGAATTCTTCATTTTACTTGAAAATTCATCTCTTTGTTTCAAAAGTTAAGTATTTTGTTTAAAAGTCGTTGTTTTTCGTTTGAAAATTAATTTTTAAACTGAAAATTTAATTTTTTTATGGGAGATTGATTTTTTTATAGTGGAAAATTCAAGTGTTTAGTTGAAAATTGATCTTTTTTAGTTAAATAATTCTACTGTTTGATTGAAAATTTAATTAGTTTGTTGAAATTTTTTCCCGTTGAAAGTCAATTTTTACCTGAAAATTCATCCATTGACTTTTTTATGGAAAATTCATCTTTTTCAGGTTAAAATTCTCGTATTTGGTTGAAAATTCATGTATTTTGTTCAAAATTCGTATTTTTCTGGAGAAAGTTAATCGTCTGGGCTCAAAATTTATGTTTTTTTTCAAAAATTCAACTATCTAGTTAAAAACTAATCTACTTTATAAAAATTCAACTAGTGTGTTGAATTTTTTAAAAACTAATTTTCGTAGTGAAAATGTAACTATTCCTTTTCGATGGAAGATTTATCTTTTTTAGTTGAAAATTCAACCGTTTGGTTGAAAATTGATCTTTTTTGTTGAAAATTGATCCTTTTTGTTGAAAATTTAAATATTTTATTGAATTTATGTATTTTGTTTAAAATTTTTCTTTTTCGGTAAAAATTCATCTTCTTGTTTGAAAATTTAACTACATATTTGGTTAAAATTTTATTTTTTTTTATCGAAAATTGAAAAATTCTTTTAAAAAGTCATCCTTCTTGGTAAAGTAATCTCAGGTAATCCAAAGTAATTATCTACATAGAGATAATCGCATTTTTAGTTATTGTTTTCACCTCGGGATTTGGTGATTCCAAAAACTGGTTCCTGATAGGATTAAATTTTTTTTTTTAATTTTCAGAGAATCAAAATAGAATTTACAATAGATTTAATAATGAAGAGTGTAGAGTGGTCAAGTTCTTGGAAGTTATCAGCACCAGTCATTTTTTTTTTCAGATCAATAATAAATTATTATACTCTACCCGGAATAATCTGACGGTAGTAATCAGTATCTTTGGTGTCAATGAGATATCATATATAACTTCTCGGAAGCTCGTGTTTCATTTTATAATACCATTCCTGACAGATATTTCAATTGCTCTACGTACTTGTACGTGGTAGAAAATTGGTATTTTTTGTTAGAAAATTAATCTTTGCGGTTGAAAATTCGTCTTTCTAATTTAAAATTCAAAAATTTGGTTAAAAAATTTAATTATTCCGTTAAAAATTAAACTATTGTGTTAAACAGTCATCTGTTTCAGTAGAAAATTCATATTTGAGTATTAAAATGTCACTGTTTTGTAGAAAATTCATTTTTTATTCTGTCCGAAGTAGTAGAGCTATGGGGCCATCAGCCCACTTACCGACCGCTGGTAAATACCTCATGTAGGTAACTTAGCATGGAACAGAACCTGCTCGGTCGATAAGTGATCCGATAGCCCCGTAGCTCAACTACTGCCCAAGAAAACGAGAATTTTTTCACCGGGTACAAAACGGAAAATTACGGGAATTTGATTTAGTGACTCGGATTTTTCATTCGCTTGTGTTAAAATTAATATTAAAAGTACTTTCTTACTTTATTAAAATTGCCTAATAACTCTTCCATTTTTGGTGGAAAATGTATCTTGATTTGTTGAAAATTCGTCTTTTTAATTAAAAAATGAAACTTCTGGGCTGAAAGTGGAATTAATTTGTTAAAAATTATTTTTTCTTCGGTTAAAAATTCATTATTGTAGTTGAAAAAGCATCTGTTTGGTTGAAAATTAAACTATTTTGTTGAAAATTTGTCTTTTTTTGTAACAAATTAATTTCATCTTCCTGGTTGAAAATTCGTTGAAGATTTAATTTTTTTTTTAATTCATCAATTTGGTTGAAAATTCAACTCTTTTGATGAAAATTTAATCATTTTGTTAAACATTAAATTACTGGGTGAAAAGGACAATTTTCTTAGTATAAAAGTAATATTCTCGGGTCAGTTAATTAATTAATTATTATTTATTTCCACTGTTTTATAGAAAATGTATTTTTTTGTTGTTGAAAATTTATCTTTTTTTATCAAATGCAGAACTATTATTTTTTGGATGAGAATTTATCCTTGCAGTTTTAAAATTCAACAATTTGTTAAAAAATTTAATTATTTCGTTGAAAATTAAACTATTGTGTTAAACAGTCATCTGTTTCAGCAGAAAATTAATATTTGAGTGTTAAAATGTCACTGTTTTGTAGAAAAATCCTTTTTTATTTTGTCCGAAGTAGTAGAGCTATGGGGCTATCAGCCCACTTACCGACCGCTGGTAAATACCTCATGTAGGTAACTTAGCATGGAACAGAACCTGCTCGGTCGGTAAGTGATCTGATAGCCCCATAGCTCGACTACTGCCCAAGAAAACGAGCATTTTTTCACCGGGTAAAAACTGGGAAATTACGGAAATTTGATTTAGTGACTCGAATTTTTCATTCGATTGTGTGAAAATGAATATTTGTTAAAAATTATTTTTTTACGATTAAAAATGCATTATTGTAGTTGAAAAAGCATCTGTTTAGTTGAAAATTAAACTGTTTTGTTGAAAATTCGTCATTTCGGTCGAAAATTAATAATTGTGGGTTAAAAATTCCACTGTTTTCTAGAAAATTTGCTTTTTTTGTTGAAAATTTGTCTTTTCTAGTTGAAAATATTTCTTTTATAACTCATGTATTTTGTTGAAAATTTGTCTTTTTTTGCAAAAAATTAATTTCATCTTCCTGGCTGAAAATTCGTTAAAAATTTAATAATTTTTTTGAACATTCATCAATTTGGTTGAAAATTCAACGCTTTTGATGAAAATTTAATCATTTTGTCAAACATTAAACTACTGGGTTAAAAGGACATCTTCTTTAGTATAAAATTTATATTCTCGGGTCTATAAATTAATTAATTAATTCCACTGTTTTATAGAAAATGTATTTTTTTGTTGTTGAAAATTTGTCTTTTTTTATTTAATGTATAACTATTATTTTTTGAATGAGGATTCATCTTTGCAGTTTTTAATTCAATAATTTGTTAAAAAATTTAATGATTTCGTTAAAAATTAAACTATTGTATTAAACAGTCATCTGTTTCAGTAGAAAATTCATATTTGAGTGTTAAAATGTCACTGTTTCGTAGAAATTTCATTTTTTCTTCTATCCAAAGTAGTAGAGCTATGGGGCTATCGACCGACTTACCGACCGCTGATAAATACCTCATGTAGGTAACTTAGCATGGAACAGAACCCACTTGGTCGGTTAGTAGACTGATAGCTCCATAGCTCTACTACTGCCCGAGAAAAAGGAAATTTTTTCACCTGGTAAAAACCGGGAAATTACGGTAATTTGATTCAGTGACTCGGATTTTTCATTTGATTGTTTAAAAATGAATATTAAACGTATTTTCATACTTCATTAAAATTGCTTTTTGCAATTTTTTTATTTCGAAATATTTGTTGAAAATTCGCCTTTTTGGTTGGAAAATTAAATTTCTGGGTCGAAAAAAACTTTGATCAGAAAAAAGTTAGGGAATTTTGAAAATGAAGTCTACAACCACTTTGTTATAAACTACTTTTTAGGGTTAAATTTTTTTTGTTAAAAATTGATATTTTTCAATTAAAAATTCATTTACTTGGGTAAAAGTTGAACCAGTTTATAATTTTTTTTAATAAGGTTCATCCCTTTGGAAGAAAATTTAATTACTTTTTCAAAATTTTTTGTAGTTGTTTAAAATTAATTTTTCAAGCTGAAAATGTAACTTTTGCATTTTTGGTTAAAAATGTATCTTGACTTCTTGAAAATTTGTATTTTTTTTATTGAAAAATTAAACTTCCGGGCTGAAAATTGAACTACTTTGTTAAAATGTGTCACTTATATTTTTCAGTTGAAAATATTTATTTTAAAATTCATATATTTTGTTGAAAATTTTATCTTTTTTTGCAAAAAATTAATCTTCGTAGTTGAAAATTCGTCGTTTTTGTTGAGAATTAATTTTTGTTGATTTAAAATTCCACTATTTGATTAATAGTCCAATTATTTAGTTGAGACTTTAATTATTTTGTTGAATATTCAACAATTTGGTTAAAAATTCAACTCTTTCGATGAATATTTAATTATTTTATTGAAAATTAAATTATTGTGTTAAAAAAACATCTTTTTTAGTATAAAATTAATATTTGCGGGTTAAATAATTAATTAATTAATTCCAATGTTTCATAGAAAATGTGTTTTTTCTTCGTTGTTGAAAATTTCTCTTTAGATTAAATTTGGAAGTTTTGAAATTTGTGAAACTTTTTGAAATTTTGAATTTTTCTTTGTATTTTTAAAATTCAACAAATTGGTTAAAAATTAAATTTTTTCTTGTTAATTCAAAAATTTGGTTAACAATTAAACTGTTTTATTGAACATTAAAATATTTTGTTAAAAAGTCATCTTTATTGTTCGGAAATTTAGTTGTTTTTTATTGAAAATCTTTTCTTCTGTTTTGAGAATTCATCTTTTGTGGAAGAAAAGTAATTTTTTAGTTAAAAAAAAAAATAAATTAAAAAATGTTTAATTATCATTTGAAATTATTTGATCCCGTTTATAAACAATTATATTTCAAAAATGTTACAGGATTAACATTTATTTCTTTGAACACTAACAGTCAGGAAAATGAAAAATTCGCTAGCGAAAAATCAGGAAAATTAAAAAATGATGTTTTTCGGCTACCCCGAATTACCGATTTTGCCCCACTTCACGTCAAATAAATGAACACAAAGTAAATAAAAAAATCGCGTCCGAAAGATTGCTTAAAAATTTAATTTTCTCCAAATAAAAAAAAATTCAAAAACCGACGAAAAATAAAGACAGAATTTTTTGAACAGTAAATACCAGATGCGTCCCAGCGTGCGTCGGGAAAATTTTTTTCATTGGATGATAATTGAAAATCTGCTTAGTAATCAAAGAGCGATCAGTTATGAAAAGTAGCCGATTTCCTTGGAGATGCAGTCCGCGCTCGAGACTTTCCTGTACCTCTCAACTTCCGGCGGAAGGACATCCTTTTTCCGTCCCTCTGTCTATTTTTCCCTCCCCCTCCCCCCTTCACCCCTCTTTACCCTTTCCTGGCACAGAAGACAGAAGCCAATGTGTTCTCATCCTCTCGTGCGAGGCGGCATCTTTTTGCCAACTTTACAAGGGGAAACCGTCAATTGTAAATTTAAATTTCGATTTAAATTTTTTTTAGTGAAAGCTCATTATCTGAGTATTAACTTTCCAAAGCAGTAATGTGCGCTTTTTCGCCATGTAGAGTTTGGCTGAAAACACTTCCGAATGGCTGGTAGCTCAGGCAGTTGCGCTTCCGATGCATGGTGGGAGGCGCGTGTTCGACTCTTGCTGCCTGCAGTTTTTTTCTCGCTGCCTGCAGTTTTTATTTTTTTTATTTATTCAAATGTTTATTGTTTGTTTTCTGAAAATTTTGATACTTGGCGAACAGGCTTGTTGAAGCACTTGGTTTTTATAAACAATTTAAAAAAACTTGACCTCGAACTTGCAAATGGAGGTAAAGGATTTTTTTATCACGAAGGAAAATTCGCAGGAAAAATTATGTTTTGGTTTTTGGGAAAAAGGGAAGTTCAAACTTGGAAAGCTTCAAATTTTTATTTTTGAGAGTTCGATATTCGAAAATTTTCAATGTTTAAATCCATTACTATTCAAAGGCTTTTTTATTTTTTAATTAAAAATTTTTCACACTAGGCTTTAGACTATTTGGTTGATACTGCAACAGTTTTTGATTGAATTTAAATCATTTTTCTTTGAAAATTCTATCTTTATTTTGAAAATCCATTTTTTTAAATGGACATTAGGTTTTTAGTTGTAAATTCAACTAGTTTATCAAAAATTATTTTTTTCAGTCGAAAATTCAGTTTTTTTATAGAAAATTCGTCTTTTTTTTTAATATTCGACAATTTGGTTTAAAATTGTTCCTTTCTTGAAAATTCATCTTTATTGATTAAAAATGAACTACCTTGTTGAAAATTCAACTATTTTATTAAAAAATAATCTTTTTTGATCGGAAATTTAACTGTTTTGTTGATCATTTGTATTTTTTTATAGAAAATTCGTCCCTTTGATTTTAAAATTTGGTTCACAATTTTTTTGGTAAAAACGTAATTTTTTAGTTAAAAATTCTTTTTTCTTGACTTAAGATCAACTTTACTCTTGAAATTCAATTCTTCTCTAAAAATAATTTTTTTTGATAATTGAACTATTTTGTTAAAAATGTAATTGTTTTTGCTTGAAGTTAAATAATTTTTGTTTGAAAATTCAAGAATTTGGTTGTAAATGAATTTTCTTTTTAATTCATCTTTCTTGATTGAAAATAAAATTTTCTCAGAAAGTTCAATTTTTTTTTGTTAAAAAGCGAACTTTTCTGGTCGAATTGTCGTTTTTATTAGAAAATTCGTCCTTTTGGGTTAGCAATTGATCTTTTTTGGTAAAAACGTCATTTGTTTGGTTGGAAATTCCACTTTCTCAGTTAAAAATTAACTTTGCTGTTAAAAATTCGCATTTTTTGATTGAAAATTAACTTTTCTGTGAAAAATTCAACAATTTTGTTAAAAAGACATTTTTTTGAAAAGAAAATTCCATTTTTTGATTAAAAAATTTTCTTTTTTTTGGAAAATTCGTTCTTTTGGGTTGAAAATTTAACTGTCTTTTGAAATAATAAATTTTTCTATTTGAAAATTCAACAACTATTTTGTTGGAAACGCAACTGTTTTTGGTCAAAGTTCAATCATTTTTTGCTTGAAAATTCAACTTTTTTAGTTGAAAATTCATGTATTTTATTGAAAATTTGTCTTTTTTGGTTGAATTTAATTGTTATTTAATTAAAATTTTGCAGCGATAATAAATGTTCACGATAATAAAAAAATGTTCTTAAAATTCATGAGATTTGAATTGATTTTTTGATTTGAAAAAAAAAATTAAGAGAATATTTAAAAATATTTTACAAGATTGCAAAAGATTTCCAAAAATTGTCATAAGATAATATGGAAGATTTTAAGGCAATCACGTTTTTCAGAATTTTGAGAAAAAATTTGAAAAAGTTTGAATAATTTTAAAAGACATTTAGAAGGTTCAAAAGTTTTGAAAGTGGTTAAAAAATAATCTAAAATTTGAAAAGATTAACAAAAAATTAAAACAATAATATAAATATTTGAAGATTTCGAAGACAATTTCATAGCTTTTTAATAAGTTTGAAAGGCTCCAAGAAAATAATAAACTTTTCTTGAGATTCCTGGAAAAAATTTTAATCCCTTTTTAATTTGCAAATTTAATTTTTAAAGAAAATTTAAAAAGGTGATAAAACTGAAAATGTAAATATTGCAGTTGAAGATTCATAATTTTAGTTTAAAATTAACCTTCTTTGTTAAGAATTTGAGTTTTTGGTTGAGAAATTAATTATTTCGTTAGAAATTATTCTAATTTGTAGAAAATTCAACAATTTGGTTGACAATTTTTTTTTGTTGAAAATTCATGTTTTTTGTTTAAAAAAAAAAATTTCCGTTGAAAATTTATATTTTTGTTTGCAAGTTGAAATATTTTGTTGAAAATTCCGCTTCTTTGATTGAATTGAACTTTTTTTGATTTAAAAAAATAAAAATGATTTTGGGTTGAAATATGAATAATCACATTTTTCGTTAAGAAATTATATTTTATGATTGAAAATTCAACTGTAGTTGGCTGAAAATCAATTTAATATATTAAAAATTAGTTTTATTGGTTGAAGATGTATAATTTACATTTAAAAATTTATGTCTTTGTTTAGAAAATTAACTATTTTGTTGAAAAATCTTCTTTTTGGTTTAATATTAATTTTTTGTTACTGAAAATTTAACTTTTGAATTTTTTGTTGAAAATTATTCTTTTTGAGTTTAAAATTCAACTATTTGGTTGCAAATTAATGTATATTTTGTTGAAAATTCATCCGTATTTTTTGTTAGAAAATTAATCTTCTTGAATGAAAATTCATCTTTTTGGTTGAAAAATCAAATACACTTGGTTGAAAGTTGAACTACTTAAATCTTTAAACTAAATCAAATTTAAATAATATTTAAATTAATAAAATTTTTTAATTAAAACGCAGAGGAAACTAATAAAAAATGTATTTGGTAAAAGTGTTTCAAATTGTGAATGCAGTGTTTTTTAAAACTATTTATTTAATTGATTTTATTGGTTTCAACAATTAATTTAGAAAATTAGTTTAATATCAAATGTTTTTCAATTTTTCGAAGCTTTCATTTTTTTGACTTTCAAATTGAAGAAATTTTTATTAGAATTTTTTTCATTTCGCAAATTTTTGTTTTGTATTTTGGCTTTGTAATTGTAAATTCTTCGGCTTTTCACTTTTAAACTTCTTCAAATCGGAAAAGCTTCCAAATTCGGAACCTCTGAATTTGAAAAAATAATTACCTAAATTGGAACGATAAAAAATTTAATTAAATTCGCAATTTAATTTCCGAGTGAAAACCGCAAGAAACCAAAATAACGCGACTTGTCGAGATCGTATGTCGTTGGAAGCGGGATATCCGTTTTCCGTTTTAAGGACGTTTCCGGTCTCTGGAAATACAGATTAAAAGCGAGCATATGGCTAATAAAACCTCGCGAATAATACACTTTATTCATGAATTGTACAAGAAAATTTAAATTTTAAGGTATTTAAAATTACCTTTATAATTCTGGTAAATAATTGAGTTTGATGTTAAACACTTAAAAAAAAATTATTCAAATGATTAATTTGATTAATTTGATCATTTAATTTTGAACTTGAATATAACTGAATTTCTGAATTTCCCTTGTTTTTTGGTTGGTTTTAAAATTTGGAAAAGGTAGTAATTAATTTTCCTCGATTTATTTGCATTACTCTCGAGATATTGAAATTTTGGATTAGAATGTCAGTTTTCAAGAATTCAATTTATATTGTAAATCGACGACAGACCACATCCTGCCTAACTTCCGGTGTGGAGAACCGCCCCTGGCTTCCTTCCGGTCGTTTATCAACCGCGAGAAATGTTAAGGAAGGCTTGCCAACTGAATGAGGAAAATTTTTCTTCTGTGCAAAATAATCAATCCTTTTTTTTTCCTTTTATTAAAAAGCGCATGGCGCCATTTTCGATTATTTCTCGATCCATCTCGAAATTACTCGAAACAATTTAAAACTATTGTTGTCCGGAAACTCGTATTCGTGATTGGATGAAGCTTTAAGTTTTTTTTTTCCATTTGAAAAAGAGTCTGCAAACTTCAGGCTTATGAGAAATGTAAGGTTATCATAATTATATATGTTCAATAATAATAATCAATGCATTTTTAAAGAATTAAAAAATGAAGAAGCTTTTTGAGAATTTTAAAAGGTTTCAAGATAATAAAAAAAATTCTTCCAATTCCTGGGAAAATGTAAACTGATTTTTTAAATTATTTAAAAAAAAATTGACAAAGATTTCAAAGATTTATAAAAAATGCGAATAAGTTTAAGACATTTCGAAATTTTAAAAATATTCAAAATTAATTTAAAAGTTGACAATAATTCAAAACTTCTAAAAATTGTACATTTTTTAATATTTGGGAAAAATTTTTTTTTATGGTTCTTAAGGAATTTGAAAGGATTCATAATAATAAAAAAAATCTTATAATTCATGGGGAAATTTGAACTAATTTTTCATTTTGAAAAATTAATTTTAAGAGAATATTTGAAAACATTTCAAAAGATGACAACAATTTAGAAGGTTCAAAAGTTTTGGAAATAGTTCAAAAAGTAATTTAAAATTGGACATATTTCAGAAATTTTAAACAAAATGTACATTTTTGAAAATTTCGAATAAAATTTCGAATCTTTTTAAGAAGTTTAAAAGGCTTCAAGAAAATAACAAAATTCCTTATTATTCCTGGGAAAATTTAAACTGAATTTTCATTTTCAAAATAAATTTAAAGAGAAAATTGACAAGGATTTCAAAAGAATTTAAATCATTCTCTAAAATTTCGAAAAAGAATCGAAAAGATTTTTAAGCAAAATCGTTCGATTAGCAAGGTTAAAAAATGTTATTAAAAATTCGAAAACAAATTACAAAAGGTTTCATGACAATAAAAAATATTCCTCATAATTCATGGGAGGATTCAAACTGATTTTCTATTCTAAAAAATTATTTTAAGATAATATTTTTGAAAATTTATAACATTTCAATAGATTTCTCAAATTGTCAAAATAGAATCTGGAAGATTTATATGCAAGTTTTTCAATTTTTCAGAATTTAAAGAAAAATTTTGGAAGAATTCAAAGAATTTAAAAAGATATTTAGAAGGTTCAAAGTTTTTGTAAATAATGAAGCAAGTAATTCCAAATTTGAAAATATTTTAAAAATTCGAACCAAAATGTAAATTTGTGAAGATTTCGAAAAAAGTTCGGAAGCTTTTTAAGAAGTTTAAAAGGTTTCAAGAAAATGAAAAAACTTTCTTAAAATTCCTGGGAAAGTTTAAACTGAATTTTTATTTTGAAAATAAATTTAAAGAGAAAATTACAAAGATCTAGAAATTTTTAAAATTATTTTCAAAGATTTCGAAAAATCTTTCCATTAACAAGATTGAAAAATTAAAAAAAAAAAAAAAATTTATTTAAAGGTTGCTGCGATAATACAAAATATTTCTCATAATTCATGGGATAATTTAAACTGATTTTTCCATTTGAAAAATAAATTTTAAGATGATATTTAAAGAAAATTTCAACATTCCAAAAGATTTCCAAAATTGTCAAAACAGAATTTGAAAGATTTGAAGGCAAGATTTTTAATTTTTCAGAATTAAAAAAAAATTGGATGAATGCGAAGAATTTAAAGGGGTATTTAGAAGGTTTAAAAGTTTTGAAAAGGGTTAAAAATTATTTTCAGTTTGAAAAGATTTCCAGCAATTTCAAACAAAATGTAAATGGAAGATTTCAAACAAAAAATTCGAATCATTTTAAGAAGTTTGACAGGTTTCAAGAAAATACAAAATTTTCTTGAGATTCCTGGGAAAAATTTGAATTACTTTTTATTTTGACAAACTAATTTTTAAATAAATTTGTAAAGGTTTCAAAACAATTCAAAATATTATTATAATTTCAAAATATTTCTACATATTTCGCAAATATCTTGAAGATTTAAGGCAATATTTTAGATTTTGAAAGATTTTCCAACAAATTTTAGAAATATTTCGAGTCAATGCAAAAGATATTTTCTAAACTTCTGAAAGTCCTAAATATCTTTCAAACTGACTCACATTTTTCCTAAAAATTTTCAAAATCCTGAAAAATAAAAAAAATAAAATATTTTTTGGACACATTTGGAAGCTTCAACAAATTTGTGAAAATTTGTAAAGGTTTCAAAATATGTCAAAATATTATTATTTCGAAATATTTCTATATATATTTATTCCACTTCAAAAACAAATAAATAAACTTAAAAAATAAATGTTTGTTTGAGATTTTTATTCCGTATTTTAAATTATTTATCCCCCAAAAATAATAATTTTAGTGTATTTTTTTTCCTTTAATGGCTGAAAAATCTTTCTTAAGATAAAATTTCAACTATTTAGTTGCGAATTCGTCTTTTTGGTAGAAAATTGATGTATTTAATTGAAAATGCATATTTTCGTTAAAAATTTGTGGTTTTGGCATGAATTCAACTACTTTTTATTTAAAATTAAAATCTTTTTTGGTTAAATATCATTCATTTGATTCAAATAATATATTTAATAATTTAATAATAATTAATGGAATAAAGTTCTTCAACACTTTAAAATACAAAAATTAATATTTTCCGTTCAAAAAATGTAAGGTAAGAAAGTATCTGTTCATTTCTAAAGTTTTCCTAATTTTTTAGTTACAAATATTTAAAACACATTACAATTTCCAAGAGTTCAAACAAATTTGTTAAATTTATTTCAAATTTTCCATTAGAGGTTTTGGTTTGAAATTTTTTTTTATTCTTGATCCACAAAATTAAATACCTCTTCTACTACTTCCAAAAAAATGCATGCGCGCGCTCAGCGCGCTTTTGTTACTTGTCCTTTTATTAAAAAGCGCATGGCGCTATTTTCGATTATTTCTCGATCTATCTCGAAATAACTCGAAACACTTTAAAACTATTGTTGTCCGGAAACTCGTATTTATGATTGGTTAGACCTGTCCGAGGGGTCGACCACTCGGATATTCCTCGTACACTCACTCGATATTCCCATATATTCTTTCAGTATTCCCAGATATTCTTCATAT
>CAKNXH010049932.1:0-11309 GCA_932178445.1 Andricus quercusramuli
TATATAAAAGTTTGTCATGAGGACAGCCGCAGGATTCCGCCGAGAAATGTGGAAGATCAGTCGATGCCCTATGAGCTAATGTTTGCTTTCCTTCAAATCACCCGGATTGATGTCGAACACAGAGGGCTGCATTTTGGCATGTCAAGACGGTGTCATTTCCACTCTAGCATACTGTCGCCGCATTTTGAGCCAAGATATTCCCGATGATAGCTGCAGAGCGTGTCATGCACACCCCGAGCATCTAGGGCACATACTATCTAGTTGTAGAATCATGCGAAAACGACCTACATCCAAAGGCATAATGGGGCACTAAAAGTGATTTATTACCATCACTGTCACTCTTACGGCATTAACCCAAATACCTCTCCACTAAACGCTCCTAAAGAAATAGAGTCAATTGTCGAGAATGAGAAGTGCTGCATATACTAGAACTCCATATTCTTGACAATTGTTTCTGTTGCGCACTCGAGGCCTGACATAGTTCTCCTTGACTTCGAGAAACAAACCATTTTCGTTATCGAATTTTCGGCACCAGCTGACAGAAACCTCACAGCTGAGGAGAAAGAAAATAAAAAGAGACACATCATTAGATGAACAGGTTCTCCCAACATCCTGCTACGCCTTTCTTTGAGCCGCGTTGTTCATATATCTCTCACCACATAGCTCCAATTGTCCGAACAATCCTATCATTTAGGAAAGCTGTGAAGATCTTATGCAGTGTGTTCAGACAAGTTATTGACCTGTAATTTTTAAGGTCAGCCAAGTTGCCCGTCTTCGGCAGGAGCACACTGCGCCCTTACACCAACCAGTCGGGAATAGGCTCTTCCCACTTTAGATATGAGGTGAAAATTTGGGCCAGAAGCTGGTGGGTTGAAGGAAACTTCCACCAGAAAGTCTTGATACCATCTTGTCCCGGAGCGGAATAGTTCTGCATGCCTCTTAACACGTTATTCACCCCCTCCGTATTGACAGGTGGGCATTTCTTCTAAGGTGTTACGGGGCCATTGCACAGCTCCTTGAAGCTATTTATGTTCTTTGAGCCTCCTTCAAGTGGATGTTGGACTTCGTAGACTTCTCTCCAAAATGCGTCGTCCTCCTCTGGTTTCGGCGGATGGTCGACAGTAACTGAAGGGTCTGGGAAGAGTCGAGATGGGTCAGATGAAAACTGTTTATTTTATGTGAACCACCATTCTCTCCGCTCTACACTTCTTCTAGCGTTAGATAGTATTCTTATTCTGTCAAGAATATGCTGCCTGATGTTCAGTAACCTTGACTCGTTGATTGTGTGATGACGGATTCGCAGTTCGCGCGTGAACTGTCGAACATTGGCAGTGGATGTCCTGCCAGATGTTATGTAGTCAATCACACTCTAAATGCGGGTCGCGTACTGTCTTTCGCAGCCTATCTTTGTGCTAAGTTGATGTATTTGTCTTTTGGTCTTATGATCAATGTTGCTTCTATTTCTCGATTTTCATCTGCCGAAGTTCTCACTGCATTGTACACGCCACAATTGATAGTCCAGAGTTCGGATTCTTCATAAAAATCTCCACGATGCTCGTCATCCAGTTCAGTCAGCTCTTGGGGCTAGGGAGAAACCTGAATGTTGATGTTTCTCCGGGGCCTGAAGCATCGTTTTTCCTCTATTGGATGCCTGTTCAAGGTCGGTCTCAGTGTCGCCTCTCTATCTCTGTTACCGGTTTGTTCTGGCTGCGGTTTAGTAGGCGCTTCGCTTATATAATCCCTTATATATACCCCGTTTCCGGAGTTCCTTGGCACGGTTTTGCAGACGTTTATACGAAAAATGCGAGAGCTCTGGGTGTTTCTCGTACCACAGAGTATGCAGTCGCGCCATGTAACCTTTTCTTTCAGGCGCCATACTGGTATCATAGCACTCGAGCGGGTCGTCCCTGAGTTGATCCGTCCACTCAAAAGTGATGAAATTCTGTCGATGAATCGCATTGACTCTCTCTTGATTGGCTCCCCCAACTCTAGGGTAGTCGGCATTATTGTCCAACCCATTTTCGGGAGCCCTGCGCGTTCGATTGTTTTGAAAGGCACTTACTACAACTATGTTTGGTGTTGTCATTGTTGTTCCCACGAGTAGCTAGGGAAAAGGGTTCGTCCATCCTTACCTCGCATGCAAAGATAAGGCTGTCTACTCTGAGAGGTCGCCCGCTATCCCAGAGTCACTGTTTGAGAGACCTCGCCCAGGTGCCATTCAATTTTCAGCACGGTTGTTACGCTTCCGCTCAGGGGATATTCCTTCGGGACTAGTTCTGGAGAATTGACTGCGACTGCTTATCAATTGTTGTAACCATATTCAGCAAAAACCTTTGTTACGAGGACCCTCTATTCGCAACCCGACGACGCGTTCGGTAGCTTTGTCATAGGCCCTTCGGTTTGTTAAATTTGATAATTAATAATTGGAAAAGTAGAAGTGAATACATTTTCGTCATTTTGATATTTGATACGGATGCCAAGTTTACTTTTATATCTGGAGATCTTGACTGTCTTCATTATTTCGTACAGCTTGTTGTTTACTGATCCAATGGAGATAAGTCTTATCTAATAGAACCTTTTTATCAAAATGGTTTCAGCCAAATACCTTTAAATTTTAAATAATCATATTCTTTAAACTTAATGTGAAAAAATGAGATATCAGTTTTTATTATTGAGTTTTGGATTATATTAGTTAACATAATTCCAACCCCCAGCAAGTCACATCAGCCAAAAAAAGATAGGGTGACCCCAATCACTTTTGTGGTCAATCACAGAGGTTTACCCCCCCCGCCCCCCCCCCCTTCGCGAAAGTTTGGAAGATGGTAGGGGTGTGAGCCTCATTATTTCTGTAAATAATTATAGGGGAGTCTCCCCGCACTTTTTTGTCAATTTTTGCTTGATTTCAAAGCAAATAAGCTTCAAGGTATTTATTAAAATATTATCATTTCAGTGATAAGAATACGAAAGATAAATATCTTCGAAAGATATCTGAGAAGGACAAGCTTTAATATAATAATTAATAAGATGCTGACTGCAGTGTATATTACATATGCAATCTAATAAAGCACCCGAATAATCACTAGTTAGACTGACAACCAAATTGTCCATAATCGCAATAATCAGTTTTTCCCCTAATTGCAGCAAATGGCGATCTTTTATACTCTGGTCTTTTTCTGGATAGTCATCCTCAGTTCTATTGGTGAATATAATTTTATGTTATATCTATACTTTTGAAAACCTTCTTGATGCTTTTCGCAAAAACAGTTTATCTGACGTAATTTCCATCTTATTCCAATTGCTACACTTTTTATAACTCCATTTGAGATTTTACGGAATGAATACGAATTCAATTTGAATTCATTCTGGCGGAATCCTGAATGTGTGCGCTAACATAATGCGATACGAAAAATATTGATTCTGATGTTGGCCGAATTCCGGAACCAGAAAGTACATTGAGTTAAAGTCGAAGCGGAAATATTTATCCGTCTTAGTCCGAATCACGGTTACAGGTCGGTGAGAGGCATCCAGTCGCTATCACCAGAACTTGGCTCTTTACCTCAGGGGTTCTCAGCACTCGGAAATCCATTTAAAAACTGAGGTGTGAAATTTCGGACGATTTTCAAATTTCAAAACATTAAAGATTTTCAATTGTGTGAATCCTATTATGAATATTCATATGCGAACATAAAAAGGAAAATCACAGATATATACGGTTTGAATTCAGGTTTTTTGCTTACTTTGGTGCACAATGTGCACATTAGGGTGGTCCAAAAATGCATTGGAATTTTTTTTTTTTTTTTTTTTGAATTTTTATCGGGACACCCCGCAAATTTGTTCGAATCCACCCAAAAATAAATCCATCTTTTTTTTTTTTTAAAATGATATTTAGAGGTGGCGCAAGCCCCATGAAGCTTAACATGTATTTCCCATAAGAAAAAAAGGGGAATTTACGATATCCGTGGCGCCAAAGTTTTTATGTGGATTCCTATAGAATTTTAAGCGAGAAACACGTATCTGAAATTTTTAAATCGATATCTCGAATAGTTTTCGAGATATCGATTTCTTTATGTTAAAATTATTGACTTTCATTTTTGATTAATATAAGTTCTAAATATTGATTACGATTTTTTCTGTTAAATTGAATAATCGAATAATACAGGTGTCACCTCTATCTCATTCCAATGTCTAGTGAGGGACGGGAAAGCACCCCTGTGATTGGTCACAGAAATAAGGAAAGGTCACACCACTACGCCTTTTCTACCGCCTCTCGGAGGCGGGAGGCACCCCAGTGACAGGTCACAAAAATAATGTAAGGTAAAACTCCTACCCCTTTTTCAACGCCTCGTGGGGGCGGGAAGGCACCACGTGATAGGTCACAAAAATAATGTAAGGTAACACCCCTACCTCTTTTCCAACGCCTCGTGGGGCGGGAAGACAGCTCTGTGACAGGTCACAAAAATAATGTAAGGTAACACTCCTACTCCCTTTCCAACGCCTTGTGGGGGCGGGAAGGTATCCCAGTGACAGGTCACCAAAATAATGTAAGGTAACACCCCTACCCCTTTTCCAACGCCTCGTGGGGGCGGAAAGGCACCTCTGTGACAGGTCACAAAAATAATGTAAGGTAACAAACACCCGTACCCCTTTTCCAACGCCTCGGGGGGGGCGGAAAGGCACACCTGTGACAGGTCACAAAAATAATGTAAGGTAACACCCCTACCCCTTTTCCAACGCCTCTTGGGGTCGGAAAGGCACCCCTGTGACAGGTCACAAAAATAATGTAAGGTAATACCCCCACCCCTTTTCCAACGCCTTGTGGGGGCGGAAAGGTATCCCAGTGACTGTTCACAAAAATAATGTAAGTGAAACTTGGATTGACGAGAAGCATGCACACGGAAAACGCAAAGGTCGAGTTTCAGGCGATGAATGGAGACTGGGTGTTTGGAATGCTAAAGGAGTGAATGATCTTAAGATGAGAGGACTACGAGAAACTATGCACGTAAGGAAACTAGATATTCTTTGTGTACCTGAGACGAAGAAAAAGGGTCGCGAATTTATAAACATAGAAAATGGGGTGCTGGAAGGCGGTTGTGAAATATGGTCAGGAGTAGATAGCAAATCACATCGTAGTCAAGGGGTCGGTTTAATTATGAATGAAAAAGCAAGACAACATCTCATAGATCATAATTTTGTATGACCCAGATTGCTATGGGCTAGAATGAAGGTAGGAATCAGAACATTATTTATCGTAGCGTGCTACGCATCAGTTGATAGCGATTCGAGGGAAGTTAAGGAGGCCTTCTGGGACACTTTAAATCATACAATAAGTACTTGCGACCAAGGTGAAAGAATAATTTTGTTAGGAGATATGAACGGATGGGTCGGCGTGCAACGTTAGAATACAGATACAGAAAGGGTGCTAGGTAATTTTGGGGATCCAACAAGAAAAAATTATAATGGGAAAAAAGTAGTTAGCTCATGCTTAGAGAAGGCCCCATTTATTACAAATACCTGGTTTGGACATAAAATGATCCACATGTACACCTGGTGTAAAGGAAATAGCCGCAGAATCAGTCGAGGACTTGCAAAGAATGTTGAATAAACTTAATATATACTATACTATATATACTATACTATACTATAATAATACGCTAGTTCGGACGAGAAATTGCAACAAGTGATTGATGTTACAAAGCAGTTTTCCAATGATATCAACATGGAGTTTGGACTAGATAAATGCCGAACAGTGCATTTAATCAGAGGAGAATTAGGGACCGCAGAGATAGACAACGATTTCGGGAATCACATCGAGGCAATGGCTGAGGGCGAGTCATATAAATACCTGGGTATTCTTGAATCTAAGGGTATTCAGCATGCGATAGTTAAGAAAAGCCTAACGACTGCCTTCACTACAAGACTCAGATTGGTTCTGAAGAGTTCTCTTAACTCGGCACACAAGATCAGGGCAATCAACACCTACGCCATCCCTGTTCTCACGTACTCCTTTGGGCTCATCAAATGGTCGAACACTGACCTCGAACGATTAAACAGAATCATCCGCGTAGAAATGACGAAACACCGAATGCATCACCGTAATTCGGCGAGTGAAAGGGTAGTTCTACCACGACATAGAGGGGGCAGAGGGATTGTAGATGTCAGAAAACTGTGTGAGTCACAAGTTACAGTTGCGAGACTATTTTAACAGCAAGCGAGATGTTACGCTTTACAACACCATCTGTAAAGCGGATCTTGGCTACACGCCCTTGAGTTTGTCCTCAGAGGAGGCCTTGAATATCAGGGCAGAAACCATAGAGGAATTAGAAACGCAATGGAGACAGAAAGCCATCCACAGCGAACACCCCAAAACGCTAGATCAATATGAAGTGGATAGTGAGGCATCCAATATTTGGCTGAGAAAGGGACTCCTGTATCCAGAAATGGAAGGATTCGTCATTGCGATTCAGGATAGAGTTGTTAGCATCAGGAATTATCGCAAACACGTGTTACATCAAGACGTGGTTGACCGGTGCCGATTATGTGGAGATACCAATGAATCCATCGAGCACATTATTGATGGTTGTCGCGTAATGGCTCAAAGAGAATATACGCACAGACATAATGATGTGGCGGGCATTGTACATCAACAACTTGCCTTAAACCTAGGACTCTTAACAGAATGGATGCCTTTCTATAGATACATTCCAATGTCAGTTTTAGAAAATGAAGATTACATCTTATATTGGGATGTTACTATCCAGACGGATCATTACATCCGAGCCAATCGACCTGACATCGTGATGCGAGAGAAAAAAGGTGGAAGAGACTACATCATCGACATTGCTTGTCCGCTCAACCGAAATTTGCAGACAACCTATACAACCAAGATTCATAAGTATAGCGAGCTAAGGCATGAAGTTAAGGCAATATGGAGGAATGTGAAACATGCATCTATTCATCCTATTGTGATTTCGGCTACAGGCAATGTCCACGCAAGATGCACTGAACATCTTGAACATTTAGGAGTCAGTAGGGTACTGGCGGCAGCTCAAAAGGCGGTTTTATTAAACACCTGTCGCATTGTAAGAAACTTCCTAGACCATCAGGAAGCAAGTGACTCAGAACCTATGGCGTGATACATTGTAGCTCTAAGAAAGCATCCAGAGGCGACTGGTGTCACCTTCAACACTCACGGCCGCTGTGTAAGGATAACAGCGGCAAAGCCAAACTGCAAACTACATCATGCTTCTAATTTTGTACCTACAACATCATCGTAAATGATTTCAAACAACGTATTGAAATAACTTATAACATCCTGATCTCATCAGTCACTCACTTAGTCCGTGGCTATGACGAAAAACCGGGTTCATCCGAGAAAAAGTATTAAAAAAAAAAATAACACCCCTATATACATATATATAGGGGTGTACTAGGCGTAGGGATGTGGCGACCCCATCGCCCGAGAGCTCCTGCTCTCGCAGTCAGCCGCGTTGCTTTGGGCTAACTCCCCAATGCAACGAATTATGCGGTTACGACACAAGTATCGCGCAGTGCCACCCACAATAGGCCTCTCTCGGATGGAGGCCATGGTTCAGTTGGGAGTGGCAATAAGAACGAACCGAGGCGACGACCAGGCGATGACCCCGGACAAACGCGAGAATATCGATTTAAATGGTCGGACCAACTCAGGAGGGACCTTCTTACCTGTTGGCAAAGAAGCTCACCGGCGCGGAGAGGATTCATGAAGAGGTTACATGACCGTTGGGGCAATATGCACCCGGAATATGCTCATAAAACGCCTCAGTATTTAAGAGATCAGGTATCCTTCTTGCGAAAAAACGGATATGAAGCTGTTTATCAACAGGAAGAGGCGCAACATCCTCCAGCGAACATTCCACCCGTTCCAGCAAGACCACCTTTGCAGATAGCCGATAATGTCAACATGAGAAGTAGGAGATCTATTCACCAAAAAGTCTTCCTCAGGATGGACAAATTAGCTGAAGCTAATACTGCTCTCCGCGATTTTCTGCCCGAAGATGTTAATCTCTGGAATCTGAACTGTGTAGTTTACGAGAAGGCGGTCTCCCTGCTTAGCGACGATAGAAGTAACGAAACTTCGGTACGTCTGAGTAAGACACCCGAGCGTATTGCTCAGCTTCAGTTCAAAATTGAAACGGCGAGACGGCATGCATCAAATGTTCAGTGCGTGATTAGCTACATAACATCAAATAAAAAGTTCACTCCAAAAGTTAGGGCACTTGCTCGAAACTTGAGGAAAGCAAATCACACGCTGAACAAGTGTAAACTGTCGACCATCAAGCAGCACTGGACGCAAAAAATAAAATCTCTTTCAACAGCGAAACAGCGCCTTGAACGGCGAGTTAAGTGGATTCAGGAAAATTCCACCTTTTCTACTAATCCTTCCCGTCTGTTCAATAAAGCGTCATGTGTAGTTAAAAATCCGCCTAGTCGAGAAGAGATTCAAGTCTTCTGGGAGCAAGTATATGGAGATACTTATCAGCTAAATGAAGAAGCTTCTGATATATCACTCTTTCGTAACTTTTGCCAAAGGCAAAGGTTACAAGAACCAGAGGAAGAGTGTCCACTAATTACTGCTGAAGAAGTGAAGAAAGTTATCGCTAGAACTAAGAACTTTTCGACGCCAGGGCCAGATAAAATCAACAACTTTTTGTGGAAGAAGTTTACTTCTACGCACCAACATCTAGCTCGTATATTTACTACTTTCTTAAACGGAGAACAACCCGTCCCGCAGTGGCTAGTGGAAGGGCGCACGGTATTGATCCCTAAGGCCGGAGATTTGTCATGTCCAAAGAACTACAGGCCCATAGCTTGTTTAAACAGCAGCTACAAGCTATTCACTGGCATCCTCAAAGAGAGGATATTGACATCTATCGAGCCGGTATGGAGTGTAATAGTCGAACAACGTGGATGCAAGAGAGGGCTGGCAGGTTGCAGGGAGAACCTGTTAATAGACAGGTGTATTACCCAGGACTCGATCAGGTATCGACGCAATCTGTCCATGGCTTGGATTGATTACCGTAAGGCATTCGATAACACGAACCATGAGCTACTTATTAAGCTCCTTGAGTGCATGGAGGTGTATCCAAAAATAGTGAGATGCATAAAAGAGCTTATGCTCTTGTGGAGGACAAGATTTGTCATAACATCTGACAAAAGACAAGTGACTACAAGCTTTATCACATATAAGAGGGGCGTCTTTCAAGGAGACTCTCTAAGTCCGATACTTTTCTGCATCTCCCTCTTGCCTCTGGATACCTATGTGGCCCGCCGAACAGAAGAGAATATAAGGTCAACCACCTTTTATACATGGACGACCTTAAACTCTTTGCTTCCTCAAAAAAGGACCTTAACATCCTTGTAGATGCGGTAAATAGGTATTCTAAAGCGATTGGCATGAGCTTCGGACTGGACAAGTGTGCTTGCGTCCACCTACACCAAGGAAGACTAGAAACTACATCATCCAGTGACGATCAGGATGTTCAACTCATAGGCGGAAATACCATTCAACATCTTGGTATTGGAGAAACATATACATATCTTGGAATACAGCAAGCGGAAACCCAAAATGTGCATAACTTGAAAACGGCCCTTGGAAAAAGGTATCGCCAAATTCTCAGAAAAATTTGGGCTTCCGAATTATCTGGAAAGAATAAGATCCAGGCGACCAATATGCTGGCCGTTCCTATACTGCTCTACACGTTTGGTGCAGTAAAATGGAACTTCGATGAGTTAAAACAACTTGATCGAAGCACACGCAATATGATGACAATACAACGAAGTCTTCATCCTAGATCTTCCGTACCTCGAATATATCTCCCTCGCGATGAAAGGGGTAGAGGATTGCTAAGCTTAGAGTGTCTTCATCGAAGAACGGTTCTGGCTACAGCCTGCTCAGTTCTAAAAAGCACGGATTCCCTTATGCGACTCGTACATCAACATGAAGTCGCCAATGCTGCGGTGTTTCTATACCATGCAGCAGATAGGGCCGCAGAGGAGCTTGACCTCCCATTTGATTCCAGCAACATTACACATGGCCTAGCATCACTAACACCTCTGGTGCTCAAAAGTCGTATACAGGAAGCAGAACATACGCTCCTACTAAGAGAACATGCTGAGGAAACCCTCCATGGTAAGTTCTACGGCATCCTACGTAGAGAAGAGCTCTCGATGGGTCTGTCCAACATGTTTCTCAAGTCTGCTGGATTGAGATTGGAGACCGAGGGATTTCTTTTTGCCTGTCAAGACGGCGTCATAGACACCTTAGTTTACCGCGAGCGCATAATGAATGCACCTGTACGCGATACCAACTGCCGAGCGTGCAAGCAAGAGCCCGAAACACTTGGACATGTTCTCAGTGGATGCTCTAAATATGCACGCTGCGTTTACATAGAGAGACACAATGCAGCTCTAAAAGTGATATATTACCATCTTAGGCATTTCTATGGTGTTGATCTATTGCCCGTCTTGCCATACGCCCAGGGGGAACTCGAGTCAGTTGTGGAGAATGATCAGTGTAAGATCTACTGGAATTTCTCATTCTCCACCACTCAACGTATCAGTGGTACGAAGCCTGACATTGTCGTCCAAGATCTGAAGAACAAGATCATTTACGTGATTGAATTCTCGGAACCAGCCGATGGTAATATCACGGCAAAGGAGGGAGAAAAACAGGCGAAATATCAAGCACTTCTTTTCGAGCTGAGTAGGCTGTACCAAGGCTACAAAGTCCATCTTATAATTCTCATAATCGGCTGTCTTGGAGGTATGAAAGCTTCATTTACGAGCCAACTCAACAAGATTCCGGCTTGCCAGCGTCAGGCTCATTTCATCGCGAACCGGATGCAAAAGGCTGTTCTCCTGGGATCACTCCATCTGGTCCGTCAACACTGTTCCTCTTAAATTCTACAAAGATTGGTAGCTCTAAAAAAGTATCCAGAGGTGAAACCTTCATCTCCAACTGTCTTGTCTGCCGCGTAAGGTCATCCGCGGCTAGAGACCAGACTCCAGAGAACAGTGTTGCCCGATGTTATCACGCGTAAATTTCCCGCTCTTGCTTACCTTCTAGGATAGAAGGAGCAGAAGTGGATGACGTACACGTTCCAGTAGCTTTGGGATTGGTTTCTTTAAGGAATCATGATCGAAGCTTCCGGAGCCTACAACTTCTCTATAATATAATATCCGCGTAGAAATGACGAAACACCGAATGCACCACCGTAATTCGGTGAGTGGAAGGGTAGTTCTACCACGACATAGAGGGGGCAGAGGCATTG